>PVJX010001407.1:0-164644 GCA_004027295.1 Dolichotis patagonum | reverse complement strand
ATGCAGCAAAATTGCAATACGTGTGCATATCACATCATCTTTTCCTCTCTCATAACCCCATACACTGTTTTATGTGCTTTCCAAAACATGAGTCAAACATCTTAACTTTTATTTAACAAGCAATCAATTCAAAATAAAAATTTCAAAGGAAATTTGATAACTTTATTTTTAGGAGCAATTTGCTACTTGCATATGGTCCAATAAAACAGTCCTTATTATTTGATAATTGACTTGTCATTGGTACATACCCTTGGCCTTTCAGAGAGAATACTTAACTGCCTTGCACAGTCAGTCCCCTTAAAATGCTGCCTACTTAATCAGGTAGTGTTACTAGACTGTAAAATTTTGCTATACCTGGCCTTACGTTTGGTTCAGTGGCTGCAGATTTAAGGACTGAATACGTTTTGTCGGTTTCAGTTTAACATTTGCAATGTGAAATTAGGACTAGGGGAGTTAGACAGTAGAAAGCTCCTTTGTCTTACTAAGTAATATGATACTGGTCATGATAATGATAAACCAACCAAAACAACATGAATCAGAAAATAGGATAAGTGAGGAGATACCATCTCGTGTCAAGATTTTTTTTTTAAAAATTGGTGAGAAAATCGGTTAAACTAAATCATTCTTGCCATCATAATACTAGAAATAATGTGGTGATTTTGGACTGAGAATCTCAACATACTTTGATGTTGTGGAGTAACCTTCTAGAAATTAAATAACTTTGGTGACAAGTAAAGAACACTTTCATAAACCTCTGAAATAGCTATTTGTACAAATACAGCGATTAAGAACATCATAACCGGATGTAAGAGTGTAGGGGGAGGAGTGCAGTGTATTCCACCCTCTCTACAAATGACGTGGACCTACTCATACACGTCCTCACAGATACAGAAAAATAGGGCAGAGTGGTGATTGCCTTAAATTCCCAATTTTCTAGCTGAGGGAATAGTTGTATACTCTCAATATAAAAATAAATAATACAAAATCCTATATCATCAATATGGTGATTACTGATGTTAACAATAGCAGCATATTGTTCTTGTAGCTTCTCCAGCTTGACAAGAAACAATGGAAAGGTGAGAAGAAAATGCAGGGGATATGTTCATGCTTTTCCAGATCCTGTGATAAATGCCCATGGACCAAGTCCGGAGGCAGGTGAGACTCAGGCTCCCAACAGCCTCTTCCCCTCCTCTCTACCTGTCCCAGCCACCTTGATCTTACCAACCCTTACTCATGCCATCTCTTGGACACATACCTGGCTGAAGGGCACTGTCCTGCAGGTCTCCTGATGCACTTCATGGCTTTTGATGGGCAAGATGACACCCTGAGAAGCTGGGCCCTTTCTGAACATAAAGTGGTGCCAGAATTTCTTGGCTTCTTCCTGGAGAGGAGACTTCTCCACTTTGGTCCCAGTCATTGGGGAAGCTTGGGTTGCAAGCGGGAAGTGCTCACTTTCCAAGTCCCTGGGAGGATGCAAGTCTCTCTCAGGCTTCTTCCAGAACCTGCCAAACCTGAACAGCATCTTCTCTCTCTGCCTCTGGTCTTCCTCTGCCGGGCTGGTGCCTACTAGGTGTGGCACTGCCACAAACAGATCTGGCTTGTCCTCAGCTTCCTCATGGTTGGCCATGAGGAGCTCTCTGCGACTCCTTTCTAGGAGCACAAGGGAAAGAGCACTCTGACTCTGGCTGCTATCCAGGTGCCAGCTGGCTTTCCCCAGAGGCAGAAGCACAAGCATATGAAGAAAGAGGAGATGCATGCTGTCAGAGGACAGCACTTCCTTCAAGTACACAGATGGCGAAGCTCAAAGGAGAGGCTCCTGCTGCAGAACTGTGAACAGGACATCGTGTGTGTATATATAGATACCTGCCTGGTGGGCTAGGAGGGCAGGTGGTCAGTAGCCAGGCAGAGTAAACACATCGATTGTTTGCTTGAATTATGTAGTGTTAATGGCGTCCTGCCTTCACTGTAGTTTTGTGTATTTAGGAGGCCCCAGTGAAAGCATAGCACCCTGCGGGTAATTAGCAGACGGTTTAGCTATGGTCTGAGATTTAAAGAGTTGTGTTAGCAAAACAACTCATTCTTTGCCTGGATTTCCCAACCCTGTTGTTAAAAGAAGATTCAAGTCAGCCAACATTTGCTGAGCATCTGCATTGTGCTGGGACAGGATAGACATGATATGTTTTCACGAGAGAATTATAACATAAAAATTAAGAGCACACATTAAGCAAAAATCCAGGCTTTTATGAAAGCTATTTATACACATACATGCCCACACACACACACACACACACGGCTGAAGTGTAAGTATATCAAGATAGTAAGGAAAGGAAAGAGATAGGATATTAACTTTGTTGAGTAAGAGTCTTATTGCTTTTCAACAACATATGCATTGGGGTTGTTGAATAGAGTAAAGGGCATGCATACCTTTTCCCTTTCCACACATGGAAATTCAGTTCCACATTAATCCTCTCCCACTAAGAACCAAATACTGAGTGCCAAATTTCACAACTGATCAGTCCTCAGTAAACTTTCCCAATTGTTCACAAATTTCTCAACAGGATCCTAAGCAGGCTATCAGTTCATCAGCCCTCAGTGAGGATGGGGAAGTAGCTCCTTAAGCTTCCTTATCCATTTTTTTTTTACCCCTTTAAACAAAGAACTAGACTTGAGAAAGGGGATTCTAAACACCAGGTTTGATAACTCTGGGCGTGAAGCTGACTGGGCAGTTCGTGACCTTACTGAATCCACATCTTTCTTAATTCTACAATAATTGATAGTCAGGTTAAACAAGACCAAGACAAATAAGAGTCTTCGAGGATCAACAGAAAATTTATTACATGAAGTCAGCCAAGGGTGTGAGAAACACGTCTATGAGACTGAAACCCCAAAATCCAATGAGCCCATTACACTATTCCAGCAGTATTCCCATTGGGAATCAATGCAGTACTTGCTGATATTTCCTCTCATTTTATTTTAATCAATACAAATAATCCTGGGATACCCCCTCCCCTTTTCAGCACTCATTAAGTTTTCCAAGAACTAGTCCACTGGAATAATTTTAGCAGAATTCTGAGAATTATATTCTAATTTTAACTAATATCCATGGAAACTGTGGTAATGTGAAGGTGTCACTGAGCCATAACAAATGAACATTACTATTTGTCATTTATTCTAAATTACCTTTTAAAAACATGTCTTCTGTTTAAATTTTTTAACTTAGATTCAATTTCAGTTACTAGATCTCTTGGTAATAGATATGGTATAAAATCCAGCTATAATACATTTTTCTGATTCTTTTTAAACTTTACTTTCAGTGACCAAAATTCCATTGTTATCAGTATCTAGCATTTCTAGACACTGACAGCTAACTATAACTAACCCAAAGACTGAAGATTAACCCAAAGACTTTATCTGAAGTCTCAGGTTGCTCAGCTTTAGAATTTCTGAACATTGGATACAGTTGAAATAATGTTCATTGAATTAAAATTTGTATAACAGACACTTTGCACCCCAAAAATCATGTTAGGTATGGGAAAATGATTGAAAAATTAATAAAACTTTGTTCCCTGTCCTCAAACACATTAGATCAAGTGGGTTCTTTAACTTTATTGTATTATCTGTGCGGATATCAGTTATCCATTTTTAACCGTCTCTTATTCCTCAACTCTCCATCCTCTGGAACTACATTTTGGTATTTACAAATGTCATTTGAAAATCACTCCTGGCATCTTCCTCTTTGTTTTTCTGTCACTCCTGCTGAGAAAATATGCAATTATCCTGAAGAGAAAATCTCACAAAATAAAGCCTTCTGTAATGAGAACTAAGGAACATAAGCCTGCCTGCCTCTGATTCCTGTCTTTTATGGCTAAAGACAGATGACTTTCATCTTTGTCACTATTGTGTCCTCTCAGAAATTCTAAAGCTATGCCTGTGACAAGTTATAGTTCATTCCTAAAGGAATAAACCAACATTTTGTAGTCTTTAGTAAAGCCATGTGGCCTCCTTTGTCCTTCAGTAGACAGACATCTAGTTACCTCTCAGTTTGGGTAAATCAAATGGAGGCTGTTCTGAAGGGAGGCCTCAAGACACAGCAGGAAGCTTCTGTAAAGAGAGAACACCACAAATTGTTGATATACTTGGTACCAAATGCCACAGTGAAACACAGCCCTCAGTTTAGCTGAGTGAGGACAAGAGACTTAGTCCTTTTCTTCGACCCACTTTAGCCATGGGAGACAACCAAAGGGTGGGGGCCCAAAATTCTTACCTCCAATTTAACAACTCAGGCTTAGTTTATCTGACTCTCTGTTTTCAACTGGACTTGGTTTTCTGAGGCTCTTAACATGACTTGAGAGTCCCTAGAGGACTTCATGAAGACACATAGATAAAATATGACTCCTTATGCTAGAGACACTTTCACAAATTGGGCAGGCAAACAGGGCCACAAACCCCAGCCAATCTAGCACGCATGGCAGATGTGAGTGTTGGTGTCTTTTCAGTGCTGTGAGGGACAGCTCCATTTTTTGTTCCTCTTACAGTGTCTCAGGTGGAAGCTGGAAAGCCATCTGGATCTCTCTGAGGAGAAATGGAGAGTCTGATTCTTTCTCTGAAAACCCCAATCTCAAATCAACAAAACATGAGAGGCGGTGTTGAGGCAGAGGATTAGTATGACTGGTAAGCAGACTAGCTGAGAGCTAGAAAAGGGATTCCAACCTGATGGAGTTTTGGAGAAAATTTTTTAGAGTTCACGCCATTTCCTCATAAAACTACTTCTCTTTTTAACATATAAAAGTATCATAGGCATTTCGATTATTTTTTCAAACCTCAAAAGCAGGCAGAATCTTTTTTCCTAGTTTCTAAGTGACAAGGAGAGGAGTAACATGATTTCCCTTAGATCATTTTATCAGTAATTTACTAACTCACTTAAGGTGTAGAACTGTCCCTGCCAGCACCCAGCCCTTTCTGTGGAAGCACACATTAGGAAGAGCCTCCTACCAGACTCAGTCATTCATTTCTACAGCAGTTTTTGAGTGCTGTGTCTTACGAGTGACGGTGTGCTCGTTCAGGCCTAGTGGTTTTTGGAATCTGCGGCAAGAGCCTAGTTCAAAACAAGTTATAAAAGGAAAATTTATACAAAGAAAAGCATTTCTATACTAATCAAGAATTTTCAAGTATCTCAAAATGCCAAAAAACGCATTCTGTGTGCTAATTTTATTCAGTAAATATTTGTTGAATGCCAGAAAGCCCAATTAACACTGTGCAATCATTGTCTTTTGTTTTTCAACAGGGAATACACACAGTAAAAAGATTCAATAGTACAAGAAGTTGCATAATGAAAGTGGCTCTGACACTTTTCCCCTGTGCCAAATCGTCCATCTCTGCAATGGCGGGCAACCCACCATTGATTTCTTTTTTCTTTTTTCTTCGTTCATGGTGGCAAAAGTCACTGTCATACTCTTTTTTTCCTCATTTTAAAATTTGATTTCATTGATTTTCAATCTGCAAAAAGCTACTCTCAGGGCTGAGTAAAGCAAGTAGATATAACTTTGGACTTGAACCTAGAAAAATAGATCTGACTCCTGAATCTCCCTTATGGCTCATAAATTCCATGCTTTCAGGCACTAACTCAAGGACCCTAAAATATTCCAGGACAGCACTGCTTGCCCTGTCCTCCTCATCTAACTTATTTAGTTCTTTTCCACCCCAAGTCCTGCCATCGTTCTGGGCTTCAGTATCCACAGAGATGGGGCCAACCATGGCACACTGTTCCATACCATCAGTCTCACACAAATGTCCCATCTCATTCAATTTCCTAGTGACAATCTGATGATCCCTACTTCACTCCCACATCCTTACCAAGAACCTCTTCTAGTCTGAACTGCGACACCAACTGTGCTCTCTCATGGCACATTCTGCCCTTCCAGTTCTCACTCAGGTGCTCCTACATCCTCTGTTCTCCCTACCATAGTGCTACTCCAAAGGCCAGGAAATATTTTATGCGGATAATTTCTTAACATCTGTCCCCACTTTCAGTTTTAACACTGTGAATGTATTAGCTGAATCTGTCTTAGTTACTGTCTCAGGCTGCCAACCAATTTCATTCACATAGTATGTCAGTACTCAAAAATATTGGTTTAATAGTTAATGGATGAGTTAATTCATTACTAGAAATCTGTAAGTTCTCTGGTCTTCATTTTCTTCCCCATCCAGCTTGAGTTTCTAGCTCCATCATTTTAAACTTCTTATTCTTTACTCCTTATCTTGTATTCATCTAACAAAATCCAGCCCTGGAGAACTGAGCCACCTAACTTCCCTGGACCCATGCCTGGAGGAAAGAAAATTCCCAGAGACAAAGAGAAAATGGTACACATCAATTGCATATAAGCTCTTTTCTGTCTCAAATGAACCTAAATCTCTGCCCAGCAATCTCTTATCATTCTGGTCAATTCTCTTCATTATTCATACAGATTATTTAAAATCTCTAGGGCTGGGGATTTAGCTCAGCAGCATAAGTGCCTATCTGGTAAGCGCAAGGTTGTGAGTTCGATCCTCAGTGCCAAAAAAACAAAAACAACAACAAAAACAAAAACAAAAAAACCCACCTCTAATGATCTCAACCCACTCACTACTTTACCCCTTTCAACATTTTTAGCAAATGACCTTACCCCATTTTTCTGAAAGAAAGACAGAAGCCATCAGATGGAAGCATTTCCTCATATAAGACTATCAAACCATGCCTGTTAATCTCTCCTTTCTCCTCTACTTTTGGAATTGCATCTTTTGCAAGCTGTTTTATTGAATAGCCTATCCCATGTTGTGGAACTCTCTCACCTTCTGGTTGCTTCCTATTAGCATTTATCTAGTGATTGATTGTTTCAAATTCTTTAAAACTGTCTTTTTATGCCATAAAAGCTTTCAGTTCTACACTGTAGTTTTGTCATCTGCATTCACCAACATTTGCCTGGTGGGAACAGACCCATGGAAGTCTGCCTTTGCTCCATCTCTCCTTTAAAATCTCCTTGCCTGGATTGCCCCTGACTTCTGAGAGCCACTTAAACTCTCTGCAATAGCTAGCTCATTTTTCACAAATCAGACCTAAAAAGAAAAGGAGACGGAGATCAGAGTGGACAAAAAGCTATGAGAATCCCAAAGTTTAAAGCTACAAAAGCTGCCTGCTTTTCAGTCAGCTCCTAGGTAATTGAGGATTTATAAGGGAACCCTTCACCCAGAATGCCAGAGTTTATTTATGTGTGTTTTCCTAACCAGGATGAGAAGACTTACTCTAGGACAGGGACTGTTTGCTAGAGACTACATAGTTAGCAATTCTGAGCTCAGAGATCTTGTTTAACACACTTTTCTGCTTCTTTCTTGTCCTTGGCCCCTTATTTTATGATTAGGAGGTTAGTGAATGTTTGTTTTAACATACTAAATCTAGTCCAAATGTGGATGGAAATTTCTGACATAATTCTTTGTCATGCTTTACTTTTAAGAGGTACTCCTTTGTCCCAGAGAACTTATTCTTCATTCTCCATGCTTACACTCTGTTTTAAAATCAAATTTCCATTGAATTTGGAAGGGCTCAGAATAAGCCATTTTTTATTTCCCAACCAGGTCTTTGAACTTTGTCCCATTGCCACAATTCTTAGTCAAGTCTTTCCCGAAGGATAATGACACTCCTAAGAAAGGTAACTCATGCCAGACGACGAGACGACGATATGTCTATTAGGTAACTTTAGGCAGCCTGTAAATTGTTGTACTCCACTTGGAAGATGAAGATGGTGTATCACCAACAGAAGTGTGTAGGGGGCATCTGTCTGAAAACTGTTCCCCTCCTGGCCACCTTGCCAGTTTCTGCTTACACAATGCCGGCAGCTTGGGGGAACCATATTGTCCCTATAAGCTCATAACACATGGACAAATGATTAAAAACACATGGAAAACAGTTCCACAGCTAAGCTAAAATTCAGATGGGAATGGAAAATCAACTTGCAAAGCTTTCAACTGACTCAGGGCCAAATGTAGGACAGAATGCAAGGAGAAGTTGCCAAAAGAGAGGAAAGTTGGGGGAAAAAGCAAATCGTGGAGAGTATACCTAAAACAAAGACACCTTGTATTGACATCCTTCTCTATGGCTGTCCAAGAGTAGGTACAAAAATCAACTCTGGAAATGTTAAAGCCTTCATTTCATGAAAGATTTTAGGCAGATTTATATTTTCTACTCTATAAATAAAAGTTGGCTTACCTATCTTGGCAACACCTATACAGAAACATAATCTTAAGTACCCTGTAACGTAAATATTACCCATTTTCCTTCAGAGGTACAGGAATTAAGCAACAAGGTGGCATGAGACACACTGTGAGAAACTATGACAATAAAATACAATGGCAAAGCACACTTTCCAGTCAGAGTTTGCCTTCTGCTGAGCAACTGATATTGGGTGCACATTACTCATAAAACTTAGTAGGACTCAGATACATTTGCAAAAGTTAAACTTGGCTCGAATATGAAACTCTAAAAAGCCTTTCTTTGTGTACGGTCACAATTACCCTAAGGATTCTACGGGGTAGGAAAGCCATAGAAAAGGAAAGGATTTACCAGAGCAAGCTCCTGCTGATCTCTTTGTTAATTAGCTTCTGACTTGAATCCTTCCTGACTCCCACACTGCCTGAATCACTTTTCTCCCCATTTCACACCGTTCAGATCTTCAAATGTTAATTGGGAGCATGATTTGTAAACAAATTCCTCCTAGATGTATACAACCAATGTATTTTTAAACGTGGAATGCAAAAGAAAATTTTGAAAATACGGCTCAAGGGAGGAGCCATGCATAGTAAATATCTATCATCCAAGTTCAATCCCCTAGCAAAACAAACAATTTCTGTCTCTGAAGAACTATTCCTTAATTTGTCCCCTTTTAGAATAGATTGGTATATGATAGTTCTCATCTGAAACCAAGGATTACTGGGATTTTTTAAAAAAGGGTTCCTCAGTCTTCTGGATAGTTCCAAAATCTAAGAATATTACCATGTTCAATAAAAAATGTCCCCAGATGTGGGAAAGTTCACATTTGCAACATAGAACCTGAAAGCCCCAATTTTCCAGCCTCTGTCCTTCCTTCCTGCTGGTGTTAGTCACTGATGAAAACAAGCACTGTTTGAAATTGTCACCTTCTTCCAAGTGCAGGTGCAGGCTTTACATTACACACATACGCGCGCGCGCGTGCTGACACACTCACTTTTAAAAAGGTAACTTTTACTGAGTTTCCACTGTGTCCCCGGCACATTCTTTATCGTTTCACATTTAATTTTCACAATTCTTTCAGGAAGTTACTGATATCTTCATTTTACATGGGATAAACTTTGGTTTAGAGAATTTAGGATACATCACTATACATATCCCACTTGGTGTTTTTCTCCCTTGGAGTACACCCATTGCAATGTAGCTGTTAAAATGGTATGTGTTATTTTATATTCCATTTTAAATTAGCATCATATGATACAGTTATCCTTTTAATGAGATGACATAATATTCTATTAAGCATTTTTCTATCATTGACCCATCTCAATCATGTCATTCTATTCCATATATTTATTGCCCTGAAATAAATACATCTAGTTTTCATTTTCTTTTGAAACATTTAAAGCCTTTTTGGGTATTATTTTACTATTTCTTTTTCTTTAAGTAGCTTTATTAAAGTATAATTGACAACTAATAAACATATACTTGATTGATTTTGATACATATGTGTCTTTTTTGTGGCACTTGGGAGTTGAAACCATGGCCTTGTGCATGTAAACACTGTACCTTGAGCCACATTCCTACCCCAGACTTTGATAGACTTTTTTGTACATCTATAACATTTATTATGGTTGAGCTAGTGAATATATCATCATGATCAAAAGTTTCCTAATGTCCTCTTATAATCTCTCCCCGTGCCTTTGCTATTCTTATCCCATTCCTATATAAAACAACTTACTTTCTGTCACTATACATTAGGTTACCTTTTCTGTAATGAGCTACATATGTACCTGGAACTCTTTTTGTATCAGTCTTCTCTCAGCAGGCTTATTCCAAATATCATCTATGTTGTGTCAATAGCTCATTTCTTTTAGTCCATTATAATACAAAGATAATTTGCTTATTCATTCATATGATAATGATAATGAAGTTTTAGGTCATTTATTGTTCTGACTTACAAATAAAGCTGCTATGAACATTTATATGTTAGTCTTTGAATGGAAATTATGAATCTTTAATTTATGTCATTGAAATAGGAGTTTATTGGCTAGATCATATCAGAATTATACGATTAAAGTTTTAAGAAACCACCAAATTTTTGGTGAAAGTGGTTATGTCTTATAGTATGTCTGTTTTATAGTTCATCAGCATTGTATGACTACTCCAGTTCTCTACAGCCTCACCAACACTTGATACACTGACTTTTTCAGTTTAGCCATTTACTAGGCATTTAGTGCTAATTGTGAGTTTAATTACATTTCCCTGATGAATAATGATTTTGTACATAATTTCATGTACTTACCTGCCATCCCAATATCTTCTCTTTTAAAATATTTGTTAAAATCGCCTCAAAGGAGGAAAGAAGGAAGGGAAAAGGAAAAATACATAAATATATATACATATATATGTATATATACATATTTATACTATATATTTATACTATTTTATTTGTTGTTAAATTTATGTACACATATATGTATATATGTACATAAGATATCTGAAATGGCTAAACTATTAACTGTATTAGTTCCTGGAAAAGAGCAGTGAATACTCATGATTAGATCAGTTTTACATGTCTGTATATGGTAATCTAAGTGACCTTTTTGAAGGTAACAAAATGCAATATTATAACTATTGTTAAACTCCTATCATCTTGTTTTGAAAACCTATATTGCTATAGTTTTAAGTTTGTTGTAGCTTGTTTGTCTCTTTTGGTTTTTGTTTTTCTTTTCTGTGTCTTTTTTTCTCCTAAATAAATTTTAAAAGATAAAGTCTTATTACAGTGTTAAAAACTATAGGTTTTAAAGTGGATAAGTCATTTATTAAATATGTAATAGTAAAAACTTTCTCCCAATCTGTGGCATGTATTTTCATTCTCTCAACAGTGTCTTGGTCACTTTGTTTTTTGGTGCAGGGGATCAAACTCAGGACCTTGCATTTGCCAGGCAGGCGCTTATACCACCGAGCTAAATCCCCAGCCCCAGTGTCTTGGTCACTATATATTGACCTTGTGTATACATTTTCATAATTGACTTGGCAAAATCTTGTTTAGAATTTTTCTATCAATATTCATAAATGTTAATTGCTCTGTAGGTTTTTTTTCTGGTAATATTTTTGTGTAGTCTTGTATCAGAGCATTATTGACAGAAAGTATTCTTTCCAATTCATGGGTGAGTTTTTGTAGACTGTATTTTTTCTTCCCTAAATATCTGTAGAGTTCGACTGTGAAGTTATCTGAGACTGTGAGTTTTTTTGTGAGAAAATTTTAAACTACGAAGTCAATTACAGGGCTGGGGATTTAGCTCAATGGCATAAGCACCTGGCAAGCATGAGGTTGTGAGTTTGATTCCTGGTACAAAAAAAAAGTCAATTTCATTAGTTGTTATAGGATGTTTTCAAGTTATCTATTTTTATTGTACTTTGGTAGTGTGCTTTTTTTTTTTTCCAAAGAATTCATCTATTTTGCCAGGCATGATAGCACACACCTGTAATCCCAGTACTCAGGAGGCTGAGGCAAGAGAATTGCCAGGAGTTTGAGGCCAGCCTGAGCTACACTGCAAGGCCTTATTTAAAAAAAGAAAAGAAAAGTTCATCTATTTTATTTGTTGTTGAAATTATTGACACTGTGTTTTTTTATGATATTCCCTTAGTATACTTTTAGTATTCATAGAATCTATAGTGATGTAAACTTTCTCATTCCTAATATTAGTAATTTAAATATTTTTCCTAACCAATCTTACTAGTTTCTCTCACTCTCTTTTCTCCCTCCTTTATAGTCTCAAAGAATCAGTTTTTTATTTCATTGATTTGGCTATCTTTCAGATTTTTATTTCATTGATTCCTGCCTGATTTTTATTATTTCCTTGTTTCTGTTTTGTTCTATTTTCATTTTTAAGATAGAATATAACTGAGCTCAAATTTTCTTCCTTCTAATGAGTATTTGCTATTATACAATTCTCCCTATGTGTATAAGTGGTATTCCCCAATCTTTAATATAGTGTTTTCATTTTTATTCAGATCAAAACATTTTAAATTTCTTATTTGATTTTTTTCTTTAACCCATGTGTTAAAATATATAATTTAATGTCTAATCACTTGGGGATCTTCCAGAAATATTTGTTATTTATTTCTAATTTAATTCCATTGTTGTCAGAGACATATTTTGTATGATTTTTAAAGTTACAGAGATTTATTTTATGTCCCAGTTTGATCTGCCACAGTAAATGTATCATTTGCACTTAAAAATAAATTATATCCTGCTGTTGTTGGGTGAAGTATTCTATAAATGTCACTTAAGTTAGTTCATAGTGCCCATAATTTCTATATGCCTATTGATTTTCTGGTTATTTGTTCTCTCAATTATTGAGAAAGAAGTTTTGGTATTTCTAACTATAAACATAGATGTGCCCATTTCTCCTTTCAGTTATATCATCTTTGCTTCAGTTACTTTTTATACTTTATAATTAGATGTATACATGTTTTGAGTTATTAAATTCTCTGAATATATTAGTGCCTTTTTATCCTTGGCAATAGTCTTTGCTCTAAAATCTACTCTGTCTAATATTACTATAGCCACTTCAACTTGACTTGATTTAGGGTGATGTCTTTCTTCATTCTTATAATTTTATGTTTCTTAAAGGCAGCATATAGTTTGGTCAGAACATTTTGTTTTCCTGTAGGGTAAGTTGAGATTGAGTGCCTCTGGAAAGCGAAAACACAGATGGAGAAAGAAGCAAAAGGTGAACTCATACGTCACTGCTTGGAAAAAGTGTTGCAGGTTACCATGAGCCCTTTAATGGAAGTGTTGGTTGATTTTTGTTCCTTTCTGTCTTAAGATAAACTAAACTTTATTGCCTAGCAGAGTACAAGACCTATAAAAACTGTTCAAAATGAACAGTTATATGTGTAACTTATGAGAATAGTATATCCATTTCCTGCACGACCCTGCTCTATAGGCTTGTAAAACTAATTTTGCAAAAATCATGGTATTCTGGACGTTACACATATCCAGCCACACTCTGCCATTAGTAACAGTTCTTTCCCATGATTGGTGGGGAAAAAGAGAGGAAGAACAATAAAGCAGAACTGTAAACTTAAAAATAGATCAAATCAAGTCTTCCTTTCTCTTTAGCCACTATATGAACAAGTAAGCAAAATTCAGGGAGAGGCATGGGCAAAAAACAGGAAACATATCTTGGATGAGTCAGACACACACACAGCAAGTACATCATTCCCTTTATAGTGTTGAAACATGAATTTTTCACTGTGAATTTAAAAGCATTTTTATTGAGATACACTTCACATAATATAAAATTCACGAATTTAAAGTGTTCAAGTCAACAGATTTTAATATATTTACTATGTTGTACAACTATCATCACTAACTCTAGAATATTTCCATCTCAGAAAGAATACCTGTATTTGTTGACAGTTAATGTTAGATCCCCAATTCCTCCACATCCTCATGACCACTAATCTATTTTGTCTTCATAGGCGTGGCTATTTTGAACATTTCATATGAATAGAATCATATAATATGTGGTTTTAAGTCTGTTCTGTTTCACTTACAATGTTTTTAAGTATATGGTGAATTTTATCATACTTATCATTAAAAGATATTTTACTGGAGTGTACTAAAACCATCTTACAGAATTATAATAGCTATGCAGAATAGTGAGACCTCATATCTGGTGCTGATTTCTTTACATTGAATCTCTTAGAACCTCAGACTTTATTTTAACATTAGATAAGATGATATCAAAGTTCTCTTTAATTTCTATTACTCCAGAAATTTCTAAGGTACAGACACACATAATGCTGCCAAATTTTGAAAAAGTAATTGTTAACAAACGCAATTAAATAGATTTTAAATAGTTTTCATAACCAACTTAGTGCCTAACTGGATCCCGGAGACAGGAAACTTGAGACAGCTGCTATAAATAACACTTTGATCTGATTATAATCTCAGGAAGTTAGCATCAGTTTCTTAATCAGGAGAAAAAGAAAGCAAGACTCAGCTTGACTTGTCTGTATCTGAGTGTGCTTCCCTCTGATTCTGAAAAATAATAACACATTGACTGATTCCTGCTATGACTTTCTCCCTGATAAAGTTGCAAATTGTGCTATGCTTTTAAACTTTCCTTTTTTGGTAGTATTGTATTGAACCTAGGTCTTTGCACTAGGCTACATGCCCAGTCCTTCTTTATTTATTTACTTCTCAATTTTCAAGACATGGTCTTGCTAAGTCGCCATGTTGCCCAAGTGGGGCTCTAACTTGCAATCCTTCTGCCTCAGCCTCCCAGAGTGCTATACTTTTATGCTTTTTATCTTCCTATCCCATGTGCTACCAGATCTCTGGTATTTAAAATAGAGTTGACAATATATATTCAATATCTGTTAAGTGAATGATCTATGGATGCACGAAAGTCATATAACTAAAAGCAGGTCTAAACAGTAAAGATGGGGGACGTGTTGATCATTAAGATCTCAAATCCATGTGTTCACAAGAAAAAGACAAAACATGAAAAACTAAAAGAACAAAAACTGAGAACTAGAAATAATTTTATTTTATTAATTATGATACAGTACTAGTTATAGTACTTTAATGTGGTGGTTTTTTGCAGAACATCAACACCAGTTTATGGCTGAAACTGCACAGAACCATCGTGTTAATTAAAATAGATGCATATATTTTGGCTGTATGAAAAATAAGCAAAAGCAGAAATGCAAATAAGTATCACCTGGTTTATTTTTACCACTCCTTGGAAACAGATGAAATGATTATCATATGCTTTAAACATTTATTTTTAGCAAATATATATTATGTGTTTTTTAAGACCAAAATTCAGAAGAGTCTGAAAAATTATGTGACCTTGGATACACGGGAGTTTTTCACGAGGCAGTATTCAAGCTTGGGGAGAGAACTGGTGACATTTAGGTCTCCTTCTGAGCCACCAGCCATCCTTTCCTACCAATCCTCCCCTCCAATCTCTCCTTTTCTCTTTTATAACTTCCCATTCTCTTTCCACTCATCTCTATCTTTCCTCTCTTCCTATTCCCACCAGAACCAAAGTGGATGAATGACCAATTAGGATACAGAGAACATTTGGCAATCATTTATTTCTTTCCCTGAGTCCAACCTTGACCATAATAAAGTAGGAAAGTCACAGTGAATATTGCCTAGAAATCAGCACGAGTTACTCTACTTTCAGTTACTTGCATTTCCTCACTTGATGACAATTGTCATGATCAGGAATATTTGAAAATATTCTTCTAGTATTTCTAATTGTTGCAACACTTAAAGCTTTCTCGTTATATGCCATCATCTGCAATTATAGTTGTGATATTTTTAAGAGAAAAAAAGTGTTACAGATTTACCATGCCAACCAAGTTCTATCCAACTAAGTTGACATAGCTTTCAAATGCTAAATAGTTTTCAGAGTTTTAGAATATCGGTAACAAGCAGTGGCCCTTGAATTTCTTGATCTTTCACTTTCCTCCTAGGACACAATCTTTTTTTTCATACTAAACCCTACCTTTGCACACTGCAGGCCAGGAGGTCACAAAGAATGTCCTGGAGCTGGGGTAGAGGGTAGTAGCATATTTGGTTGTACACCAGGGGATGCATGGGAGACCTGAGCATTATACCAATCTAAAGGCTACCTTGAATATTTAAGGTAGGGGGCCTCCAGACTTGACTTTACAATTACTATATATTTAGATTTAAGTAAAAGAAAGAAGGTTTGAGTCTTATGTACCTCTCTATGTAACATTTTCTATTAATCAAAACTTTGATAGGTAAACAGAAATAAAACAGATCTGTCATATATTTATAACCAGGATCTAGAATGACTTTCTTAAACCACTTTTAGGGTCTACAACACTAAAGGTATTATTATCAAAAAGGTTTGCAATAAAGCCCTAGCACATTAGATAACCCAATTTTAATTCTGAAGTTACACTGGCACTCATATAGCAACTTACATTTGATACAACTTTATTTTTCAGTGATTATAAAAAGAGGAAAATCTTTAATAAACATTTCAAAAATAAAGTTCTGATTTCCTATGATTAAACCTTAACTTTAGTAAGGCATTCTGTGGATGATACAATAAATGCTTTACTGCTACAAAAATATTCATGCAGCTCAGCTTATAAATTAATAAGGTACTCTTCCATTAGAGAATCCAGTTAACATAGCATTTCTGAAAATAATATTTAAAGGCTCAAAATTGCAACAAAATTCTGAGTAGACATGTTTTCAATAGCTGTTCTCCGTATTACTTTTCTTTATTCATCAGCATAATTCATAGGAATGCTTCTCAGAAAACAGTATTTTTCTTCTATATGCCAATCATCATTTCCACATACACCCCTTATTCCATTTGTCCTTGAGAAATACTAGTCAGTACTACAAATGCTGATGAAGATGAAGAGATTACATTACTTAAAATTTTTCATGACTCTGGAGAAACCCAATCTTTAGCTTTAGAGTGGCACAATGCCAACATTCATACTGATAAGTAGATATGTTTCACGAGTAATAGTGGGCAGCTTCCTGAATTCTCACATTTGCAATTTTGAGCCTCCATCTCTAAGAATTCTTCCATCAGAAAGAGAATTCTCCTTTCCATCCGCAGCTTCCAATTTTAGGTTTCACATTTAGAAGGTACCAAGGGACAAACAAACCATTTGCATCTCAAACTGGGTTTAATGAACCAGTAGGGTGAGCTTCACGTATACTGAGATGGTAGTAACACCTACAATACAGGGCTCATTCAAAGTAACGGAAATTAAAGAAATTCAAGGACCAGAAAATTGGTGCTGCCTGAGATTTGGGGCATGGTGAGTATGCACGTCTTCTAGAATAAGTACACCTTATAATAACCTTCCTGAAATTATTACTCTAAGTTCATTTCTTACAAGATAGAATCACAAAAGTGTACCCATCCAGTCATGACAAGATGCTTTCCATGGTGCAATATTCATAAATCTTGTTAATAACAGGTGAGAAATCCCAGGCAGGAACCTGCAAAACCAGTTATATTTATAGTTTCCTAGAGCACACAAAATTATGAGCTTTCCCTCTTCTACAGTTTTTTGTTTGCCATTTTCCCTGTCTTTGAACCAAAACACAGTTCCTTCCAAACTTGGAGTGTTGAGGGGGCCCTCGCCTCCAAGTGGTGAAGGTGACAGGTTCACCACCAATCCACTCCCAGAGGCCAGCGTGCTCTTGGTCATTCAAACCTAGTGGGACCAAAAGAATGTACCAGAAAATTATATTACATTTATATGTAGATACCACGTCTATTCTATTGTTTGAAGCACAAGTTAATGTGGGGTCATATTCTATAAAACATAGTAGAAACAGAAAACGCTATAAAACACAATTAAGATTATAAAGCTTTGGCATCAGGCAGCTCTAAGTTCCAGGTCTAATTCTACTACTTGTGAGCTGGCTGCTCTGGGCACTTTATTTGCCCTTTCTAAGTTTTACTTTCTCACCTAAGGAAAGGAATACACAAAAATACTACATGTAAGGCTGTTTTGAGGATTTAATTATATAATGCCTAGAAAACTCTGGGCATACCCTTGCGTTTCATAAATGATGGCTATTATCATTCATGCTATATTACAGGCAGAGTTCTTATCAAAGGGAAGCAAACATTTCCTTGTCCATTGTTCTTCTTCCTCATTATTTAAAAGTCTTAGTTTTCATATTTCAAAGTATGACTGTATTCTTTTTTAGTCTGGAACTTTAGTCTGGTTACAATTCTCAGGAAAAGCAGCTTTTCTCTTCATTCCTTTCTAATTCTCCTGGCAATTTCTGTAAATTACTCTTTAATGTTATAAAGCTTCCATAATGTTGCTTAAAGAGGCATTTTCCCCCTTTTCTCTCATTCATAGTAGAAACAAACAAACAAACAAACAAACAAAAAAAGGGAGACAGTAATACACATCCTCTGATATCTTGAAACTCAAATTTGACCATAAAAACAGTCCTGACTACACAGCATATTACCTACTCCCACATGACGCAGTATTTTTGGGTTAAAAACAACTGAAATATTTTTAGTTAGGAATATCACATTTTCTTCTGGGTGGTTTACTTGAATTATTAATCAAATAATACTATGCCTAAGTATATTGAGATAACAAAGCATTAACATCAGTCAGGAGGTTTGACAAAATTTACTGTTACAGTCAAAATTAGAAAGTAATACAATCTTCAGAAACAAGGAAAAAAATTAAGAGCACCTATAATTTTTTTATCCACGAGGAATCATTTCTACTTCTTTAGCATATATCTCTATATTTATACGTACATCACATGCCCATAAATTTAATTAATTTGTTTGCTTGCTTTGCTGTACTGGGGATTGAACCTAGGACCTTTGCACTAAGCAAAGCTCCTAGGTCTTTCCTTATGTTTTATACTGAGACAGGGTCTCACCAAGTCACTAAGGGGACAAGACTGGGTTCAAATTTTTAGTTCTCCTGCTTCAGCCTCCCAGACTGTGGGGCTTATAGGAATGTACCACCATGCATGGCTTGAATTTTTTTTTTAAATTCTAAATGATTTCATGTTTCATAGAATGGTGGACTCTGCTTTGTTACTTAGCACCTTGTTACAAATGCAATGTCTTACATTTTACATAGAATATATCAATTTATTTTTGAATCACTTAATAAATAAACATAAGGCATTTTGTCATGGTTGCAATAACTAATGCCTTATAAAAGCATTAAATATTTTATATGGCCATATTATAATTTAACCATCCCTATTAACAGATGTTTCTAACATTTTTATTTTAGAAATGCCATTCTTTTGAATTTTCTTAGCTATCAGTCTGACCATGTTTCTATGTCTTTGGGATAGATGTCAAAAACTGAAAAATGGCAAAGGTTTAAGATGAGTTTGATTTTTTGGTGCTGGGGACTGAACCCAGGGGCTGGCACATACTGAACACGTGCTCTTCCCCTGAGCCACATCCCCAGGATTTAAGATGACTTTTGGAAGACAGGTATTTAGACCAACCATCTAACTTTTTCCCGTTAGTACAAACCACAGATTCTCGGTCCGTGGCAGGCACCCTGCACTAGCCTTCCTTTTCAGTGCAGCGCAGATACTTGCCTATCCAAAAGGGTTTCCTCCTGCCGAAGTCCCAGAGCCACTGCATGTGCCGCCTGGAGAATACTGTCACAAGGTTGCCCAGATATCTAGGCACAAGAACAAGAAAGTCGGTCACAGGGAGTTGACACTTCTGCTCATACAAAATACACAGCAAAAAATAAAAGTAAGTTGAAAATACAAAAAAAAAAAGTTCATATGCAAAAAGAACTTTCCAAGGCTTTAATACTCTGTTTTTACTTCCAGAAGTTTCTACAGGGTTGGAAGTAGGTGACGGCAAGGGAAATGTTCTCTCTCTCTCTTTTTTTTTTTATAATATCTGAACTTTAACACACAGCTCAATCGGTTTTGAATATCTTATTGGGAAACCTAGCAGCTGCCTAGTTATAATGATTAATTAGTCCATGCCAAAATGTTACTTGTCTCAAAAGTTTTTCCTAACTGGTATACATTTGGCAGTTACACAGTTAATTTGATCTACAAGATAACCCAATTATTCAGATAAGATGACTTGAAGTCTAAATTTTGAAATTGACGTGTTTAGTAAAATAACTCAATAAGTATGACCCCTATATTGTCAAATCTTCATATATTTGACAGGGGTGAAAGCATTTATTCTTATGAGCACATATAAAAATTTTCCAACAAAATAGAGTTCTGTATGAATTGCTGGTAGCTGAATTATTCCTATAAGTAATATTTGATTATGTGTAGTTTTCCACCAGAGCTTATTAAAAATTTTAAACTTTTAGTAAAAAACCAATAGATCATTTGTCATCTTCCTTAAAAGATTCCAAACAAGAAACACAATGTATGCGTATATCATAACATTGTACCCCATAAATATAGTTTTTTCAATTAAAATTGAATTTTAAAAGAATTTTATTATATTTTTTAAAAAACCAAACAAAAAAATCATGATTTTCTTACTTGGTTACTATCCACTGATAGGAAAGCAGAGGAAACAAAATTAACAACATTTCATGTAAGGTTAGACAATGGCTGATTTACATTTTATTCCTTTTGCCTATGTATTTCCAAATTTAGGTCTATTTCTCTGTTTCTGTCACCTACTGGGGATATTAGCTGATTCCTAATGATTGTTTTTTATACTCATTACACTACTATGCTGCTCTGCCTCAAGATATGTCATAAGACTCTTCCCCATTCTCTCAACCCCCAGCTGCTTCAAGCTGCTGGATCTGGGTTTCAAGACTTGGTTCTGAACTCTTTTTTTTACCATCAGCTCCTCTCTGACCTTACAGAAAGTAGGATGGGACATCTTTCTCCCCTCTCTCACATTCAATAGGACCATTCTGTAAATGGTGACTGAAACAATGGTGAATGCTTGAATTAAAAATAAACTCATTATATAGTAAGAAACACAATGCAGAGAGCAATTGGATAAGTGTGTTTGAAGCAAAGGGATTATTTGAGGGAGGTTAATGGCAATGTATTTGTTACTATAATTGAATTTTAGAATTTGAATATTCACTGTATTTTTTATGACTGCTCCATCAAACTTTTTTTTTTTTTTTGTACTGGGGATTGAACTCACGACCTCACGCTGGCCAGGCAGGCACTTAAGCCACTGAGCTAAATCCCCGGCCCTCCATCAAACATGTAAAGCAATTTCTGTCAAATAAAACATTACAGTGTGTTCCTCATCCATCTTAGTCACTGGATGTGGCTCTTCCTCAAAGTCAAAATGACCATGAAAGGTAAGTGTTGATTCAGGACATGGAGGCTGTCTCAAGAGTGATAGTTCTACTCAAGACACTCATAAAACAGAACTTTCACAACCACCTCAAGTGGCAAGAACAATGGGGTATAAGAGGGTATTCTGAGGGGGATTAATGGCAATGTGCCTTTCACTGTAACACATTTCTCCAACTTCAACATTCACCGTATTTTGGATCACATCTAGTTATGTGTTGTGGCCTTAAACACCACATTTAACACCTGTGTTAGGTGCAGGCCAGAGAAGGCCTGAGAGAAGATGGGAGGCGAGGGCTCCGCTCGCCATTCTGTTTCTCAGTGCCTTATGGAACTCTCAAATTCCCTTATGAAACTAATTTTTTGCTGAAGTTAACCTGCCTCACACCCTCAGCTTCAAAAACGTTGATTTGTCTACAAAAATATCATTCTACTTCCTTTTGCTCCTATGCCTATAAAGTACGGTGGATATTATCTAGTCAGATAATGTGTATTTATTCATATAAAAATGAGAAACACATAGATACTAATATAAATATATAATAAAAATCCTTTCATAGCTCTGAAATGTGAAGGCATTCAAAGTATAGAATTAAAAACAGAAACCTGGCTATAGAAATAAACACCTAAGGGCCGGGGGTTTAGCTCAGTGGTGTAAGTGCCTGCTTGGCAAACGCGAGGTCGTGAGTTCGATCCCCAGCACCAAAATAAATAAATAAATAAACATCTATATCTTTAAAAGTCTTTGATTAAGTATCAGTACATTTCAGGAGGATAGGCCAGCAGGGGTTCCAGACGCTCCTGTGGGAAGACAAAATGGTCTCATAGATAATGATCTATGATAATAGAATTACCAAATGTACAGTGACTGTTTTAGGAAATGGGCAGATGAGATTACAATATGTAAATTCAAGAAATGCCTACTCTAGGAGTCTGGCTCCTTTGGGTTAGAAAAATAATACAGCACCAATGGGGAGGAAAACAGATTGGAGATAAAGACTGAGTCACATTAGTAATCTGATTAGGGACAAGGGATAAAGTGAAATAGCCTCTGTAAAGACCTTTGGGTATGTATGCCAGTAAGAAAGTCCCAGGAAATAGCACAGAATTGAGTAATGGTTTCTAAGGCCAAATCTAAAACATACTATGGGCATACTAATTCCAATTATAGAATCTAAAATCATCTTCTAAAATGCCTAATAAGAAGGTAAATCTCCAGGTTATAAAATGTTAAACCGTGATCTTTACCTCCCAGAGGAATTGGCAATTCCCAGAGGAATACACATTGTCAGCCAACAGGGTTAGAGAAGAGGGAACAATCAATTAGAAGGGTAATGGATGAAAAGAATTATTTAAAAATATACTGAATTGGGGCCAGGGATTTAGCTCAGTGGCTTAAGCGCCTGCCTGGCAAGCGCGAGGTCATGAGTTCGATCCCCGGCACCAAAAAAAATAAAAATAAAAATATACTGAATGGACAGAGAACTTGAGTTAGAGAATACTTTTACTGAGGTGGTGGCCTTACCACCCAAAAATGTTCCCCTTAAATGACTGGTCCAAAGGTATAAGATGATTTTCTATGTTGCTTTTAATCTGCTAGTAGACTTTTTAAAAATGTTTATGACTAGTGGTATGACTGTGATCATTCTTCTTGTCCTATTGAAATAAAATGCATAATGAAGAAACATGCAAATATTATTTCAATTAAATATTTAAGGTCAGAATTTTGGGCCAGGGATTTAGCTCAGTGGCATAAGCATCTACCTGGCAAGTGTGAGGTCATGAATTCAACCCCCGATACCATGAAAATAAAATAAAATAAAAGTTTTTGGACCCATATCTTTCACCATGTACTAAGCTAAAATCAGAATGGATTAGAGATCTTAATATTAAAACAGAGACATTAAATCTTCTGAAAAATAGAGTAGGTAAAACAGTTGAAGGTATTGATATAGGCAAAGACATTATGAATGAAACCCCAATTACACAGAAACTACCACAAAGAATCAACAACTGGGATCTCACCCAATTGAAAAGCTTTTGTATAGCAAGAGAAACCACCAACAGAGTGAAAAGACAACCCACAATGTGGGAAAAAATGTTTGCCAGCTATATTCAGACAAAAGATTATTATCAAGAACACATAAAGAACTCAAAAAAATCAGTTTTCCCAGATTTAAAGACTCAGTCTAAAAATGGGCATCTGAGATGAATACACAGTTCTCAGATGAAGAAATATGAACAACAAATGAATAATTGAAAAAATGTTCAACATCACTGGTCATTTGAGAGACACAAATTAAAACAACACTGAGATTCCACTTTACCCCAGAAAGAATGACTATTATCAACAAATCAAGCAGTAACAAATGCTGGCAGGTCTGTGAGGAAAAAGGAAACCTTCTCCACTGCTGGTAGGAATGCATACTGGTGCAACCACTGTGGAAATCAGTGTGGAGATTCCTCAGAAAACTAGGACTAGCGGTCCCATTCAACCCAGCTATTTCCCATCTGGGTATCTTCCTAAAAGAATTAAAAACAATGACATATGTACACCCATGTTCATAGCAGCACTATTTATAATAGCCAGATCTTGGAAACAATTTAAATGCCCATTGACTGGGGAATGGATAAAAAAGATGTGTTACTACTCAGCCATAAAGAAGGATAAACTGGAGACTTTTATAGGAAAATGGATGCAACTCGAGACCATACTCACTAGTGAAATAAATAAGACACACATGTGTAAACACTGTATTGTCTCGTTAGTGTGAGAAGCTGAGAGAAAAAATGTATGTGTATGTATATGTATATAAAAATGGTTAAAATATAAAGTAAAATCAGAGTTTCTGGTTATATTTAAAAATCTCTGGTTATATATAAAAGTATATACCAGAGTAAATATATTTACTTCTCCTATATACTCTGAAATACCATCTGAAATGACATTTGATAGGTAGATAGTTTCTTAATCAATATGGTGAATAACTAACATATAATTTGAAAGAGTTTGTTTTACAGGCACTTTATGTCTGTAAATATGTTTGAAAAGCTCCAGTTATTCCTTATTTTTTTCTCATTAAGTAAATAGTCTTAGTTTTGTCTCAAAAAAGAGTAATAGTTTTACAGTTGAAAACAAGTCTTGGAGACTAGAATTTAAACAATTTGAACAATAACAGTTGTAGAACTTTTAGATAAGATAATTGTTACTTATAGTCACTTTGAATTGGAGATGGAAAGTTTTCAGGTATCATATTGATTTAGTCCAGAACAAAATACCTTTTCATTCATAGTTTTTCTAAATGCCATACATGTTCTGATATATTCACTCAACAAATATTGCTCTCAACTCATGCTATTAGATATAGGTGTAAGGATTTTTTTCTCCGTCTGAGAATGGAACCCAGCACCTTACGCTGAAGTATCCCTTATTTTAAAACAGGATCTTGCTAAATCACCCAGCCTAGCCTTGAACCTCCTGCCTCATTCTGCTCTTTAGCTAGGATTAGAGCGTATTATCGAAGAACTTCTTAACTGGACTGATACATAAGATAACAACTCAATTAATACTAAATTATATCATTGAATTTAGCAAATTTCATATTCTTAAAAGAACTTTGTGAGACAGGGTCATGGGAAGAAATTATCAGGATAGACAACATTACTGAAGTACAATGTAGCTTTTAGCATTTACCACATAGGACATTTGAATTTAAAGAATTATAGTATCTACTTCCCTGATAAGAACTTATTTAGTTATTTAGAATAGTGCTTTAAAATGTAGTCTGATCTAGACAGTTCTACAATAAATGTCCAATAAATATCTGTCTAATTAATGAATACACAAATTCAGAGCTTGATTTTACCATAGGTCTTCCCAGAAGGTTAACTTGATTCAAATCCAAAGAAAATTTAGGATCCATAATTTAATAAAAATCTTAAGTTTTGTTTTTTGCTCTTTTGTTTTGTTTTGCTGTGGGTGATACAAAAACTTTCAAAACATAATGTTGGACAATTACTTTAGAATAGCCCAATATGAAGTTAAAATAGACAGGCTTGTCAACATAGGAGAAATCCCCTAGATTTGTGGAGCTGTTTGGAGGGTGTAACAGAAAAGGCAATCCTGTCTTTTTCATTTATGTACTTAGATGAATGACAAGGAGCAAACTTTTTTGTGATCTGTAAATTGTAACTCGCTTCTCTCAAAGAAGTGACGGGAGGATCACATAAGTTAATACATGTGAAAGAATTTTGGAAACTGTAAAGACGACATAAAAGTAAGGCATTATTGGCAAGAAGGCACGCAGAACTAGTTCGGGCTAGTGTATACCATGGCAAACTGCATAAAGCAAGTTGAAGATGAGAAAGTAGATAAGCTTTTAAATTAATTTGGGTCTTAAATTTATCATTGAGATGATAAAACTGTGCAGTATTAATAGATCTGTGAAGAAACTATAACTAGCTTTTCCAGTTATAGTTTCTAGTTATAGTTTTTAGTTAGAAGCCAGCTGCAATTAGATGAATCAATAAAATGAACTTTAAAAAGTATTGGGAGACTGGTGTACGTTGTCAATAAGAATGCATCAGCAATATTACTGTCAGTTGCCATTATTTTATAAAAAATGACTGCTGATACCAAAAAGCTAAAAGACCATCAGCTCATGATAAAGAATAGCCTTTATGGTTAAAAACACCTGGAAGCCTCACACTGACATTTATTGAGTAGATGGGAAGGTATCTCTCAGTACATGACATGTTTTATTTTCTCATAACATTAAGAACCAGTGAAAGCGTCACTAGACACCAGCATAGTTACTCTTACTTTGACAACCCCTGAAGATAAAGTTACTTTCAAATTTGATGCTGGGTGTTCCACTGTGTTTATTTACATTTTAACAACAAATACTGGCAAAAATTTAATCTTGATAACCTTCACTGAATATCAGTGCAGTTGTCCTCATTTTTGTCAGTAAAGAAGCCATAATCTCCCTTTGGCAGCATACTGGTCAGATAGCATTAGGTTCTGTGTGAAAAATCTCTCTTAAAGGAGTAAAAAGACCAATATTTCTATTTCTACCTGAGCTTTCAATAATTAAAACAAGTTTTAAATGGCAGTGGGACATCTGCTTATTTTTGTTGAAAAATGTCTTATTTGTTTTTGAATATATAGTGCTATGGGAATATACAAACAATACAGCAAATGTCCAACTAAAAATTTATTATAGAAAAAGACACATTGCCATTACTTCCTCACAAAACACTATCCTTACTTCAAACACATTTATCACCTTATTCTCATCACCTTCCAAAGCAGTTCTGGAACCTTTTTCATGAGTATCTTCAGCTGCACTGTCATGGCTGCCCAATGCACTGAACTGATTCAAAACACTCCAAACATTACCTTTCATGCTCATTTTGACTTTAAGAAAGAGCTGAACATTGCATGGTGCCAGATCTGGTGAATAACATGGATGAAAACACTGTAATTTTTTTATTTGACAGAAGTGATGTCCATAGAAATGTACTGAGAAATGAGCAAATGACTTCATCCTCTGTTGGGACAATGCTATGTGTCACACATTGCTTCTGGTGTGGCAACTGCTGTCAAATAAAACTGATTCAGGACACTTCTTAAGCAGTCATGCCAGTGATATTAAAGATTCTCAGGAGAAAGGACTTTCAGAACTACTTCTGAAGGTGGGAAGAATGTTGGGATAAATGTGTTTGAAACGAAGGTAAGTACCTTGAGGGGAATTCAAGGCAATGTGACTTCTACTGTAATAAATGCTTTTTCATTTAAACACTCACTGTAATTTTTATCACATCTCATATTTAAGCAATGATTACTCAGACTTTTAAATATTTTAACATTTTTTATATCATAAGCAACAAAAAGCTTGAAAGCTACTGATTAGCCTCTATTGTGACTCCACTTATAGTTAGGACATAAAATACACCTCTGGGAAAAAAGTGGTTGATATGTCTAGTTTTTAAACATTTGATCAGATTTTTAAAAATCTAAGTATAAAGCTAAGTACAGTGGCATGAGCCTACTCAGATTTGGGAAGCTGATGCAAGAAGATCTCTTGAGCTCAGGAATTTGAGGCCAGCCTAGGCAACATAGTAAGATCTTGTTTTAAAAGAAAAATCTAGGTATAATTTACATACAATGAGATGCATAGGTCTTTAAATAATCAATTGATGCGTCTTGGCAATGTATATACATCCATGTAACAACTACCCAGAGAAATATAAAACATTTCTATCACTCTCGAAGATTCCTTAGCACTGTTTTCTAGTCATCTCACAATGCCTACTGATGACCATTTGCCATTTGAAACACCACACATTAGATTTTCCTATTCACAGAAATGGAATCGTACATTATGCATTCTATTGTGTAAGGCTGCATTCTGTTGTGCTTTCTCTATATATTGTTTTGTTTTATCTACAGTTCATCCACATTGCTCAAGTTTTCAGTAGTACATCTCATTGTTTATAAAATAATTTATATAAAAATACAATTTATTTTCTTGTTAATGCAGAAAATGTCAAGTATCCCTACAAAAAGATAACAAAAAGACAACCCAAATTATTATCAATATAAAAAATTACTATGAAATTATTTTGTACTTTTAGCATATATTTTCTCTCAGTTAAATACCTACCAGTAGGATGGTTAGGCCATAGGGTATATAACTTTCTAAGAAATGTCCAGACAGTTTCACAAAATGACTGTACCATTCTACACTTCCACCAGCAACACAGGTGAATTCTACACCCTGTTGACATTTGGTGTCGTCATTTTTATAATTTTAACTCTTTAGTGGGCATGAGGTGGTCTTTCACTGTGATTCTAATTTTGTTAAATTTACTTTGATTAGTACATGTTTGTGGTACACAGTGTTTATGTTCCTTTTAGGGAGTTGGTACATGTACGAAACATACCTTAGTCCCATTTTTTATCCCGTTCCCTGACACTGTCCCCACTCCCTTCATCTGTTGATTCCCTTTCCCTTTATGATGGCTTTCTTTTGAGAAGATACCCAGGGAATCTCTAAGTCAAATGGAACTTCTGGTTTTCATTTTGTGAGGACTCTCCATACTGACTTCCACAGGGGTTGTACTAGTTTTGCAATTCTATCAGCAGTATAGAGGAGTTCACTTTCCCTTGCAGCCTCACCAGTATTTGTTATTATTTGATTTCTTGATGATGCCCATTCTTCCTGGTGTAAGATGGAATCTTGGTGGTGTTTTAATTTTCCTAATATCTAATGGTCCTAATATCTAATGGATAAATATCCAGCTTGGCAAATAGAAAGGAGAGTTAAGAATAGGTACATGCACGTTTTAAAATCCATCTGAACTAGATAAATTTTGTTGTCATTACCGGACCACAAGATATCTTTCACCGACTGTTCTATTACCCAGTGAGCCTTTGTCCAATCTGCCAAGCTTTATGAGCATTGATGCCCCTTAGGTTGCTAGAGGCCTGATGCTCTAAGGCCTTCACTACTATATATTTTCAGATCAATGAGCAGGACTTCCTACTGTATGAAGAAGGAGGACAAGAAGGAACAAGGACAAGGAGGAAGAGGAGAGAAGAAGGGGAGGAAAAGGAGAAGGAAAAGGGAAGAGGAGTGAGAAGAAAGAAGACAAGGAGGAAGGAGAAGGGGAAAAGGTGAAATCAGAACCTATAATGCTGTTGACTCAGAAAAGCTTCTGTGGCTTTCTAAAAACAAACCAAGCTAAAATAAAAAGAAAGAAATGTGGCAACAGTACAGCTTTATTAGCCAGAAAGAGTCAAGTCAAAATATATCAAAGTCAATCATAAATCCATTCTGAACGACAAAACTCCCTCCAGGTTCCTAAAATAAACCCAGGCACACGTTACCCTTATTACTTGTTCTTGGAATGGAGCAAACCTCTAGTCCATGAGAAAATAGAGAAATCATGGAAAACGTCAACAAAATGTGACATGGGGCTGCTTACTGTTCCCTGCAAGTTTGAGTAGCCGTGTTCCAGGTGCTTTTCTGTTCTGTAACCAAGGTATGACAGTAGCCTGCGTGAAGGCGCCATCCAGCTGGGCAGGATTTGTCCTCCTGAAAAACAGTTGTCTGTGTTCACATCATAATGCACTTTACAGTCCAGAGGCTGATCTCAGCACAAGGAGCCCCACGAATCCCCTGGCCTTAATGGGGGTGCTTTTGTCACCTGAGCCAGGCTTATTCCAATTCTCCATCTTCAGAAATGCAATGACTTCCTACAGAAAACACTTCCTCAGTCAGCAGTTTCAACGTTAAGCCTTTGACATTTTGATAATTAAATAAAATAAGAAACCATCTTCTTAAATTGTATTGATTGAGTGTATTGATTTTACAATGCATTTTGTGATTTGGTCTTCAAGGTGTAGTAAGGGCAGGCAGACACAGAATGAGTTGGCAGGTACACACCAACTGTTAGCTCATCTCTCATGAGTTGTCAAGGCATATACAAGGGAAGGTGTGTGGCTTCTCAGCCATGTCCCACCTTGGTTTTGGAGTTCCAGGCTTTCCAGGCAATCCCATCGCATTGATACAGCTTTTGGACGCTTTCTTCAAAATGAAAGAGTCCCTGTAATTCCACAGTGCAGTTCTTTGGAAAGGAGGGTGACTGGCCCTATGAGGAGAGAGGCAATTTGAATTGATTTAATGTAAGTTGAAAACACTTATTCCCACTGGATTTTCATTTGTCGGGCAGTGTTTGTGTTGAGCAAACTGTTCCTAAGCTTGGAGGTTATTTTGTAAATTAAGTGTGTTTATGGCCCAGCAAACAACTTGTTATGAAGTAAATAGCAGAGAAAGAAGATTTTCATACCTGTCTGGGAAAGTGTGAGTCAGTTGTGGATTCCACCTTATCTGCTTGAGGCAGCTCGGCCACCTGGACTGTCTTCTGTGGCTCACTAATGATGGCTACTTTGGTCTTCCCTTTGTGACTTGGGAAACTGTCATCCTCCAGTTTCAAGGAAACCACCCCGTGATACTTAAGGAAACCAACAAACCACAATAATATGGTAAAACATCAAGATAGAGAACAAAAATTTTTATAAAAATGATCAGCTCAAAAATTGTGTCTAAGCAAAAAGATGAAAGGTTTTTTCCCTGACCACTCAGTCTTCTAAAACAAATAATAAAAAAATTAGATAAACACATTTGTAAAACACATACAGTAATAGTTTCAGTAAATATTTTGCATCCATAAATACAAGAAATCTAGTAATTCTTTGACTATACTTACAGTATAGATGATGTCTGTTCCATTTCTATAAACAGAAGATGGACGAACCTGAAATCAACAAAGAACAATAAATGCCTTAAATGAGCAATAGGGTAAACCTTTCCAGTATGATCTTAAGAACTGAAAAAATTCAAACATGTTTCTTGAGAAGTTTTCCTGCTCAAATCATTGGAATCTTATTTTTAATTAGCTTTTGTTGGTGCATTTTAGATATACACAACGATCACATTCATCAAAGAGAATTTGTACCTGTACATGCTGTAGCTTGTTTTTTTCTTTTGCCTACCCTCCCTTCAAACTTTCTTCTCCTCCCCATTTGCAAAGCTGTTTCCATGTTTTCCTTCTGTCTTCATTTTTTGCTTCTATTTTACTTTTCCCTCCTTTCCTCTCCCTCTCCCTTCTCTTTTATTACCCTCCCCATTTGAAACATTTCCTCCTATTTCAAAATACAATTTTGTCCTTATTTATACTTTTGGTTTCTCAAACCAGAGAAAGTCATTGGAGTTTTAAAAATCAGGTCTAATCACACTGACAGTTGTGACTGTTGTGTTGATACATGCATACATAGTTCCAAGTTAGGGAGAAAAGAGTTCCTGATTGTTCAGCACTTCCATAGTACACAAAGGTTCAAGAACACACGCGTAACCATGAGAGTGTGCTTTGCTGGAGCACTATCCTATTAAAAGTAACAACCACAGTGGTTTCCATACCCAAATGGATCACTTTCTTTTTGTTCCAGGTTCCCTGGTTTGCCCCTGTTTATCTTGCTGACCAAAAGAAACAGGCACAATTCATACCAATGAATCAATATATCTATCACTTCAAATAGAATATTTAATGCAGTGAGGCAGCATCATGGTCTTTGTATACAAAAGGCACTGCATATTTCTGCAGAAAACCATGGCTCTGCTCACTCTGAGCCTCCAGACAGCTTCTTCCCTATTTCACAGTGCCTATTAATTCAACATGGGCACCCCAGAAGGTCCTCATCCTTACCACTCTGCCATTCCCACGGGTCCTAAGCTTCCTTTGAGAACGAGCTGCAGAATCAAAGCCCCACAGGGTGTCTCCCCTGGTGACTAGAAGCTGCTTGGAAGATGGAGGGGGTCTTCTTTCCAGATGCAGGGAACCAGAAGTGGTGGGCGAGGAAGACCCTGGGGACTGCGGGTGCCAAATGCCCTTCTCCCAGGCGTTGTGCTTGCTTTGGCTGAAGGAGTATGAAGGATGGCACTGTCCTGGAGACATGCAAGATGGCAGGCAGTCAGCATGTCTCACACACAAAGAGATAAGGGATCACATTGACACAGCTCCGGGAGCAGCTTGTCATTAAACTTAGATGGATGCATTTCCCACCAGATGTTGCCTTTTTGCCATTTGCCAGAAACTCCTTTACTCCTCATCAGTTTCCACCCAGGAAAGTGGTGCCCTTCTGCACATTTACAGGGTGATTATAAAGTCATGAAGTTGATTTCATAAAAGCACAATGAAAATCGCTGTCATGATTTTATAATCATACTATATACTTGGGAAATTCCTCCTTTGGCTGTTACAAACTCTCCTCAATGTATCAGTTTTCTTCCTTGGTCAAATATTATTCCACAAGCACTTCAAAAATATTTGGTTTTTTCCTGATCTTCTAGAGGCTTTTCCCTGATCTCCTAGGCATAGAGACTGGAGTTTTTAAAAGATGTCATGGAATAAATTAACAGACATACAAACTTGAGATAAACTGTTATAGAGAAAATACCTAGTAAATCTTAACAGAGCTGCTTCCATAGGAAATCTAGCCGATTAATATTTTGGGGATGATATGAAAAAATCTAATGTCAGAACCCTCATCTTACTATTTTATTTTACATTTTATATTTTTTTCTTTTATTTATATTTTGGTGTTGGGTTCAAACCCAGGACCTTGCACACCCTAGGTAAGCTCTCTTCCAATGGTTCATTCTCGGTCCAGGATATTTTATATTTCATACATAAAGTATGTATTTCACACATTTTGTATATTTAATGTGACCAGAAATTTCTACTGGAAAAGAAATAAATTTAGTGAGGAAAGAGGTAGAAGGGAGAGGTGCTTTGGAAACGCATAATATAAAGGGGCCAAAGAGGAGACAGCAGATTCCAGACAGGAAAGAAATATATACCACAGGACACAGCAGTTACAAACATGGGGACATAAAATGGAGCATAGGACTGGACGTTTGTCAAATGCTAAACAGACAAGAGAGAGAGAGAGAGAGAGAGAGAGAGAGAGAGAGAGAGAGAGAGAGAGAGATTTGGCAGGAAAACACTCAGAGCACCCAGTGCTTTGGCTGGTCTTTATTTTATTTAGCTCACAGGTTGGTCTTTAGCATATACTACCCTGGGCTTGCCTGGCTCTGCAGTCCAAAGTCATTCATTAATATTGTCCAGCTGCTCCTGAATCCCTGAGCCAGCTATACCTTCACATCTATTTTTCTTCCACTTCTTCCTTTAGAATTTTCCTGGTACACTGTAGTGGGGTTTGAATTTTAGGCACCAAGAGCTCTCTTTAACAGAGGAAGATAATTACAGCCTTCCAAACTCTCAGGGAAAATAATTGTCGCTAGATTCTCACCAACATTGTTTCCCCCTTGGTGAGAACAACAAACGGTTAGGAGAAAAACAACCACGGCACTGACTTGTTGCTTTTCTCAAGCGATAGTTCTTAGCAGGAGGAAAACCACATGAAGCAGAAACTAGAATAAAGGGCCTGCATCACGACTGAGGCTGCTTTCTTGACAAGAAATTAAGCATTTTGATTTGAAGGCGTTATCAAGCACATTGGCTGTTGAAAGCAAGCAGCCACAGCGCCAGGACTGCTCCTGATTTCAAGATGAGGATCAAAAGAATACCTCCTTTTGAGTCCAAAATTTTCACTGCAGCTTTTGTCTTGGTGCCAAGAACTGCATTCACAGGGGAGTTCAGAATTACTTCAAAGACCTCATCATCTTCCTCTAATCCGTCATAGGTAATTGCTATATTCCACATCTTAGTTGACATTCCTACAAGAAGTAAACATTTTAATTACTCTTTAATTGCTATTTCAATCACCTAGGTGTCAGAGAAATATATTAATTAACATGTCTACAGTTAGACTGCAATAGCCTGAGCGAGCTATTGTACTGCCACCAACTCACTGACGCCTTGCTGTTCTCCTAAATAATATGAAAAGACCGCATTTGTTCCTGGACAATGATGATTCCCTTTCAGTGCAAACACTGTAACAAAAAGTCAGCGGCACTGTGCAAGGGATGAAAAAATTGTTGGTAGATGAGATCTAGGATGGAATTTTTTTTCCCACCTGTCCCTTCTCTTCTTAAGAATAAACAAGTACTGCAATTTTAAAATCTTCGTAGTTTCAAACATCTTAAGATGCTGATGCAGACAGAAGTGATTATTAGATGGTACTTCACGGTCTTCACGGAACCCTTGAAATGATTGATTTCTACAGACAGCTGCTGGCACTGGCTGCCCCGCTTCCTGAGACCCTTCTAGCCCACAAATGCTTTTTCTGATGATGTAACACTCAGCAGTTTGAACTCCTCCTGGAGAGAATTTATGGGTTGGGGGGTTCTAGAAACACACTAAGCCTATTTATTTTCTGGCTTTCTGTCTGAGCCTATTCACGGAGTCACACTCAAGCTTGGTATGAAGTAACACTGTGATTTTAACACAAAACAGTTTTGATGTTACCAGCGTAGGCCAGTCATCCTGCCACCCCTGGGAATGGGAGGTAAAGCAACCACACAAGCACAAAATATTAAGAAAGGAAGAGACTTCTGAGATGTCCTAGTCCTGACCGATTTCCCTGATGTGAATTGCAGGACTGTCTTCTTGAGTTTATTTAGAAGAGAAAGTGGAGGCAGCAAGTAGACAAAATGCTGTTTAGCAATGAAAAAAGGGGAAAAAGATAGTAAATTTATGGTTTAACTTTGCAGTGCTAAGTTTGAAATGCTCTTTCTGCACTTTATTCATTGGCTATTTGAGTGCTTTCAGTTTCATAAATCTTTCTATATAAGGTAGTTAAACACATTTTCCAAGGCTTCTCTTCTGAAAATATGACTCTTTTTTTTTCCCTTGCAGATTGCTGTCTACAGATTTATGTCTCTCAACTCTGCCATCTCCATGACAGCCTCTTTTATTTCCCCCTGGAGACAGGGTCTCGTTATTCAAGTCCAGGCTGGCCTTGAATTCACCATATAGCCCAGGCTGGGCTCAGACACGTAGTCCTCCTGTCTCAGCCTCCCACATGCTGGGATTACAGGTGTATGTCACCATACCCAGCTGATAGCCTCTTTCTCAAAGGCAAATCTTATAGCTCTCATGATCTAATCAAAGTCCCATTAATCCCCATCAGGATCCAGTGAAAAGATGAAACCTCACAGAGAAAAAAATCAGGTGTATTTAGATTAATTGCATTTAAAAATGGGTTGATAGCTTACTTACTAAACTTTCAGTATCGAGTCTATTTCCAAAGCAGTTACTGTTGTGTTCCTTGCAAAAGCAGTTGAAGCATCTAATATAAAACTCCATATAATTTCCATCTCATGGATGAATGACTCAATCTATCAAAACATGTTTTGTATTTAAGTTCTTACCTTTGCTTTAGATACTATGGAGAATGCCAAAGTGTAACATAAGCCAAAACTCTGACCTAAAGGCGTTTAAAATTTCACAGAGGAGACAAGACAAATAAAGTCACCCTGAGTATACACAGAGGACTAATTCAGAGCTCCCCTCAGATACCAAAGTCCTCAGTGAACATTCAAGTCCTTTATATGTAACTTACAGATACCCTCCTGTAAATTTTAACTTTACATTGCTTATAATACTCAACACTACGTAAATAGTTGTTCAAGTAGTGATAACAAGAAAATCAAACCATGCATGTTCAGTAGAGACACAATTTTTTCTCGATTATTTTTAGATTTGTGGTTGCTTGACTAGGTGGATATAAAATCAGTGGATGGGGGTGCTGATTGTACCAAAAGGATCAAAAACTAGTGAAAACTGTGTACAGTTGCCTTCCAAAAAATAGAGATTATATGGTGTGTACCATACATATACAGGATCCAGAGTTGAAAAAATAAGGAAATGGGAAAACAGCATAAGCAAATACAGAAAGTTAGCTAAGTTGAACTCTTGATTAGGGAAGGAGGAATGGCTCTGCTGGCTGGAATACAGAGGTCACATCAGTGGACAGGAGGTTATAGGCTGTAGAATATTTCTGCAGAGAGCCCCAGATACCGGGTGGCCACATTGAGCCTCTAAACAACAGGCAGTAGGAAAGTCTCTCAAGTGGAGAAATGACATTCACAAGGTATTTTAGCAAAAGAAAAGTTCCATGTGCAGGTCTGGGCACCCAAGGAGACAGGCACTGGTAGACAGAGTCTACAAGTTGGAAGGCTACATAGGTAGCTGTTGGAATAAAATTGGCATGGAAAGTAAGAAACTGGCAATAAAGGAAACACACAGATACTAACTTGTTAGTATTTGTTACTTGTTAGTATTAGATACTTGTTAGTATTTGGATAAATATTTTGACTCTCAAATATCATACAGTTAAGCATTATTTAAATAAAAATCCAGTTAAAAACTGTTTCTAAGCCCCAACTAATTTCCCCCTTATTTTAGGAATCATTTTGCAAAACTTATAGTATCATTTCCCTGAAAAAAAAAATCTTAAAAATGTTTGTTGGACCATGTGGAGTCAAACCAGATGGTTAGAGAAATTCTGAGTTTCATTTAAACGTTTCAGCTTTGTTCAGTCTGTATTTCAACTTGGTGTCTATGCCCACCAGGTGCGAGGCTTAGGTTAATGAGATTGGAAGTAAGGTCATTGTTGTTGCTGTTGTTTTTCTCTCCTTGTCTTGAACTTCCAAAGTGCAAAGTATTTGCTAACTACCTGAGATATACCTGCATTTCTGGAAGGCTTGAACTGCCCTCTTCTCTGTTACCATAAAACAAAAGGTGTTCAAGAAGAGAAAGAAGGTGTTATTTTGTACAGACATATCCCACTTTACATAATGGGGAACTCCTGGTTATTTTCCTGCAAAGCAGATTTCCCTATTGAAAGACATTTTCTCAATATTTTTTAGTAAATGCCACATTAGAGATCTGTTCCTTTGGAAAACATTTTGACTCTTGGGAATGATGAAGTTTCAATTAAGAATGTCATAAATCTTTCAAGAACACATATTTTAAAGGAAAACAATCATTTTCTAAGGAGCATTTTACACATGCATTTAAGCTTAGTCACAATAGCTGAATGCCAAGTAGGCAAGATTCATGCTTTGGTTTGGTACCTTAGCTGCCAGCAAGCCTTTTAGCCGAGCGTTCTCCAACCTTGTAATATCCCACTATCCTTGATTGCTCACTGTTTATTTAAGATCACGGACACTGCCGTGCTTAAAGAATGGAACAGACAGCTCTGGTAACAGGAATGGAAGTGGCGCTGGGGACATTCACCCAAATGAAGCAAGGACTGGCATGATATGAACATTCGCTGAACCTGTGGACATGGGAGACCCTAAAATTCTCCAAAGCAACACTTCCACTTATGAAATAGTTTCTGGCTTTATATAGTCCAAAACTAATATCCAAGCATGTTTTTTTTAAATTTATGAGATATGCTTGTACTGTTTTTTGAAAATGTCTAAATAGTCTCTAGTCAAAAGACAAAAGACTAGAATTCCCACAAGTCATTAGTGTCTACTCAGCCTGTAAACTCTAGACCAGTGTGTATTTATCTTATCCAGTGTAATCTCCATGAGATAGATTTCCAAGTCTGGCCTGGTATGAAACATTCTAGTTCCTCTCAATCCAGACAGAGCGCCTGGTGTGTTGTTCACACCCTAACGAAAGCCAAAAATCACTCCGATCTTGTAATAGATATTAACAAGGAAAAGAACCTATGAGAAAGACTCTTGGCTCACAGGATGGGAATGCTGGAAGTGCCTTAACATAAAGGTCAAAAAGGTCACAATGCAAATGTGTATCTTTTCACAGTAGAGTGAACCTGCAAAGAGCCTGCAGAACACTGAGGGTAAACAGGAAATTCAGCACACAACCAGCTCTTCCCACACAGTGCGTCAGGATGAGAAACCAATTTACCAAGTTAGAAAGTTAAACATCACAAGAAGCACAATACAGTGATACCTTGTTTCACGAATTTAACTTGTTTCATGATTCTGGAAAAGATGGCTACATTCCTGGTCTTGGGACAAAGATGGCTGCGGTCGTGTTTGTCTCTCGATGCAGAGTTTGCAAACAAAAACAAAATTTGTGCCAAATGTTTCTGTTTGCAAACCAAACTGTCAGTCCATGAATGAGGTACCATTATAGTAATACCACTAGGTGTTAAATTTAAGGCTCACCTTTATATGCTGAATTGTGTCCCTCAACAATTTTTATGTTGAAATTCCAACTCCTGCTACTTCAAATGTGACGGGAAATAAGTGCAGCTGCAATCAGTTCCTATGAGGACATAAAAGCGTTGGGGAGGTACTTCATCTATTATGATTTGTGCCCTTATAAAAAGGGAAAATTTGTCTGTGGCTATGTGCTCAAGGAGAGTTCACATGAAGATAAAGGCACAGACTAGGGTGAAAAGGCAGAAGCCAAGGAAAGCCAGAAGTTACCAGCAATCTCTAGAAACATGAAAGAAAGGCACAGAATATATTCTCTCTCTGTGCCTTTCAAAAATATGAGACGGTAAAGTATCTTATTTTTTTAAATTACCCAGCATGTGATATTTTGTTACAGCCTTGATCAAGTGAGCTTGCTACTATTTGTGGGGAATATATAGAAAGAGATCACATTTGTTTAATACTAAAATGGTAGTGATTATAGTTAGGCCATTTTCTTTTGCCTTTGCCTCAAATTTTATGTTAGTAGTGGGTAATGTCGAAACTTTAGGCTTGGTAGAATGTTCTCAGAACTCAGAACACGTGCTCTGAAGGGAGCACAAACCCGCAGGCTCTGGCTTCTGTTCAAGGACTTTACCATTTGCCCTTGGACAGGTAATCCAAGTCTTTTCCCGCCCCACAGAGCAGTGAGGTAAATTTACTGCCTTTCCACATAAACTACGGGGAAGGGTGAGTTACAACAGCATTTTGCACACTTCCCCTAAAGTGTGCCACTGCTTATATACTAGTCTTTCAACCTGGAGTGTTTTCCTTCTTCCTACTAAATACTGCCTCCCTGGGAAGTCTCCCAGGATTTTCTTTAACCAGAAGAATGGTTCTTCCTTTGGATACCAAGGTACCATTCATTAGTGGGTGTGTTCATGTCTACCTGTCTCACACAATACAGCACTAGAACATCCTTGAGAGAAAGCACCATACTTTATAAGTGTGTGTGTGTGTGTGTGTGTGTGTCTCCTAGGTATCTAACTTGCACATCGTAGGCAAGCACATTAGCACTTTACCACTGAGCTACATCTTCAGCCTGGCACCATATCTTTGTATTCCCTCTTATATCTAGCAAAAGATTTCAACAAATGTAAAACAAAGTGTACATTCTTAAATTAAATAGCAATTTCCCCTTGCATCAAGCTCTTCCAAGAAGGATAATTTAGAAACCCCCTTTAAGAATCTGTGTAAATATTCTGAAAATTCCCATCAACATATGTGGCAATGAAATTATTACAGCTTTGTATGAGGACTTTAAATGATTTTTTCAAAGACTTTTTTTTCCTGAATTGTTTTGGATGGTTGCTTTTTATATTTATTAATTTTTAATACTTTTTTCTATTTTAAATATATATTCATATTAATTTTAAAAAAAGAAAGCTGAATATTAGCTCCAAACTCAGCTCATCGAGAGTGGGTGATACAGTCCCTGAGGAGCTTCTCCTTGGCTGAAGTTGCATAATATCCCCTCTTCACCAGTCACCAGACTTGCTTATAAAAACATGAAACACACTGCAGATACAAAACATACCTGCGTCAAACTGAATCAGTTTCGATGGAGTCACGGTGAAATCTTTTCCAACTGTAGCTGACACTTGGTTGACCTTAAGGGAAAATAAAGTCTTTTTTTAAAGTAAAAATAAATATTCCATTATAGAAAAACATTTATTCTCCCCTACTAGACTAAACTCAGAGCTCTTAAATCTGTTTTTAATATTAACTTTTTAAAAAAAATTATAATAGACCATTTTAGATGCAGGGTACATAGATCGTTCCTAAAATTAACTTTGTACTTTTCCTCTTTAAATGATTCAAGCATTGGAGAAGGCAGCAGAAATTTTAAAATTTTATTTCTCTCTGTCTGAGGAGCACAATCTTATTTTATTACTTTCCCTCTACTCCAAGTTGGTTTTAAAAACATAGGAGAGGGAGGCAAAGAAATGAGGAGGAGGAGGAGAGAAAATTCACTCCTGCTGAGCCGGTCAACTGTGAGGGTCCCCGTGGTTCCAGGGCCCTGAAGCCTTCACACCAGAAGAACCCCAGAAAGTCTGCTCCACTTTCCTGTCTGGGTGCAAGCATCACTCTTCCCACACCTGAATGGGAGCTTTGTGGGACAGAAGAACCTGGTGAACTGAGGTCCCTACCAAGGGTTAGAAGCTCCTGCTGAGTGAGCTGTCAGAGAAAACACTGCTCCAGGTCTGCAGAGACCACTGACTTCCTCCCTGCTGCTCAGCACTGGGACTAAATACCAAGCGGTCACGTTTAGGGCTTTAAAATCACGGCCTTAAAACTCGCCCTCCAAAGGGCACCTAAATACATGTTAGCAAGTGTCCTTGGCTGGTGTGAAAAAGAAGTCATAAAATGAGACTGTTTAAGCATAAAACATGGTGTTACTTTGCACATTTTTAAGATGCTTAAGGTGGTCAGGAAAATGGATTAATATAGTTCCACATTTTCTTATAAAGATGTGAAATGAGCATACAATTTAAAACTTTAAAATCTCTATTTCCATAATCTCAAACAATGACTCCATTTCAAGTCAGAGGCTCTAACTTGTATTAGCGAATCTGCAGTAGAAACACTTTGCTACAGGGTATTACCTCCTCGGCTTCCATTTGCTCTTTGTCTACAATGCCAAGGCTCCCCCAGACCACCTTTCATTGGGAAAGGGAGGCCCATTGTACACCTGGCTCCACCATATGCTAGAGGTTATTTTTCCCTGCATGGTTCTCACACATGCAATTACATAGTATTTACCCCCACTGAGTTTACAGAATCCTATATGGGAAAAGCCACAGTCAGTCCGAGGCAAGGTATTTGGAGAAATCAGTCGGGTAAAGGTGCACAATTCAAACCCAGGCAAACAGCATGGGACGAAAGCACTTCCCGCCTTCTCTGTTCCTAGTCAATTGGCCAACAAGCTCTTGTGTAAAGTGGCAGGTCGTGCTCTGGGTACTGTGTTTGACAAAGGCCTTCTCACTCAGCTGGCAGCCTCACCCTGTGCATTCAGCTTAAGTAGCAAGATGAGCACCAATGTGGCCCCGAACTCCAACTGAAGCATGTGGTACTTTCTATGGGGAACCAGCGGATTATTAGCAAGCTACTCAAGGAGATTCTTTCCCTTTCCATAAGCCATCTCCTGGAAAATTATGGTGCATCCTAAGTTCTTTGCTGTTTTGTAACAGGAGAGTACCAACGTGTTTAGGACAAAGAGTACCTACGTTCACTGAAAGGTATATTTGGAGTCTGGATATGGTAGAATTGATATTCACAAGGTGCTTTGGGTGATTTGAATGCACTATCATAATTGAGACATAACCTAGGTACCATTTCTCCCAGAGGCTAATATCTTTGCCTTTCTCATCCAATTGAGGAAGAAAGTCCCTAAGTCTCATGCTTGATTATCAGGATGTACACCCTTTTCATGATCTCATTCTCTTGGTGAGCTGGTATTATAAAGACTCCTAAAAATCTTTCAACTCTAGAAGCCATAGTTCTGCTCCATGGTGATGGAGGAATAGCAAATCTACTAATCTGAAAGCAATTACCTGATTTTGGCAGAGGCTGGGGGATGGCAGCACGAGGGCTCGAACTCATGCCAGCAAAGTGCTCTACCACTGGGCTGCATCCCTCTGCTGTGTTTGGTTTTTATTTTGAGACAAGGTCTCGCTAAATTGCCTAAGCTGGCCTTGAACTTGTGATTTACTTGCTTCAGTATCCTGAATCCAGTAGCTGGGTTACCACTATGACCAGCTTTTGATTATCAGAAAATCTCTGTACCTCAGGGTATCTGCACTAATAGACGCTCTTCTAATTTTACATGATAAAGATGACTTCTAAGATAGGTCTAAGTCTCCTGTTTTGCCGCACTCACTGCAATGGAAAGTCATTGTGTTGCATACTGAGATGCCCATTTAGGGCCTGAAATGCAAACAGAATGTGTTGATATGACTTTGCTTTCCAAAGAAACATTTAGCCAGTTCATAAATTTGGATACATCTCACCGTGCAATCAAACTTTAATAATTAAAGATCTCAAAACGAAAAATGGGTTTCACAAAACTCTTCTAGGGCCTGAGAGGGTTGCTTAGTGGTAGAGCACTTGCATAGTGTGTACAAAGCCCTGGGTTCAATTCCCAACATGGCCAAAAATAACAAAATTAAAACCTAACAATCCAGGAGTTAACTTAAATGAAAGGTGACAGGACAAGGAAATTCTGTACTTAAAATCTATAGAATTTCAAGAGCCCTGACATTTGAAAATTTTTTGGTCACTCTGAGTTTTTCTAAGAAAATCATCATTAACCAACAACATGAGTTTCAACTTCATGACTTTTGTTTTAGAGATCTTACCTTTATACTCACGAAGGCAGATTCCATGGTATGTCCTCTCCTGGTCACTTCCAAGGGCAACATGCCCACATTCTCACAGACCTCATACTCTGTCTGTGACCATTCAATGTGAGACCACTTCAATTCCAAACTGTGCATGAAAGGAAAAAAGAGATTAAAAGGACTAATATAAAATATGCACAATAAACTTCTGGTGGGAATTTCTGCTTTTTGGGAGAGTCACTGGTTTCCATCATGGTGACAATAGTACTTTATCAACCTACACCCAAGACAGAAATTCATTACAATTATTTGATGACTTTTAGTTTCCAATGGACTTTTACTAACATTATCTCATTTGATCCTCACAATGACCCTGGTGGATAGACAGAGAAAAGATTAGAATATTATGGTACAAATGAAGAAACTAAGATGAAAATATTGTGGAAAATCTCACAGTTACTAATGACAAAATAAAAGAGACTCAAACTTGAGTGCTTTTAAGGAAAGAAACCAGCCATGATTAAGTTCAAGGAGCCACTTATTTATTTTTAGAAAGACACTAATGTGAAATTTTCTCTTATCTTTTGGCCTTCCTCCTGAGTACAACAAGATCTGTTCCCAGCATGCATCTTCTCTGAACTTGAGTTCAGTTTAAAACATATCTTTCAGGACGTGCCTAGGAATTACAATGTACATGTCTTTTAACTATTATCTGTGTAACTGCTATGGGGTTAGAGATGTAGATTGGTAGGAAAGAAAGAAAGATAAGGGGAAAGAGAAAGAAGAAAGAAAGAAAGAAAGAAAGAAAGAAAGAAAGAAAGAAAGAAAAGAAAGAAAGAAAGAAAGAAAGAAAGAAAGAAAGAAAGAAAGAAAAGCACCATAAGAAATAATGAGGAAGAGGAAGACAGACTGGGGAGAAAAAAGAAAGGAAAGGAAAGGGAAAGGGAAAAGAAAAGAAATAGAGAAGAAAAGAAAGACCTGTACTGGTAAGTAGTTTGGCTCTAATTATAGTTGCCCCTCAGTATCCATGGGGGACTGCTTCTAGGACTACTCCACCTCAAAGACGCCAACATCTACCTGTGATTGCTCAAATCCCTCATATAAAACGGTGTTAATACTTGCATATAACCTTGCCTATCCTCTCGTGTACTTTAAATAATCTCTAAATTACTTACAATGCCTAATATAATGAATAGTCTATGTAAGTTGTTGTTATACTGTATTGTTTAGGGAGTAATGACAAGGAAAAAAATCTGTGCATGTTTAGTGCAGATGAAATTATTTTTTCTGGATATTTTTTATCTATAGCTGGTAGACTCTATAGAACTTGTGGGATATGGAAGGTCAACCATATACAACTGAGTAAACCTAATAAATAGGAGGTGGTCTGTAAACCTATATTTAGTAAGTTCAACATTTGATAGGAATTGTCTTTTTAGTGCTCATCAGCCAGAGAGGAACTTTATTTTTTTTTTCCTAAAAAAGGAAACAAAACCAAAATTGAGCCTTAGAGACATTAAATAACAAGCTCAAAAGTAAAATAAATACATAAATCAATAAGCTAATAGGTAGCAGAAATGAAATTCAAGCACAAATCCGATGCCAAACTATTTATTCCTCCTTTACCATTCCTGTTTCCAGCCGAAATTCTTCATGATTCTTCTCGTTTGAGTTTAAGCAGAGAAACAAAACTTAATTGCTTCTCTGAAATATTTTCCTTTTTCAGGCAAGAGTACTTAAACTATCTCACACATTTCTCTCAAATGGTCTTAACATTTTTGTCCTCTTTTACCGTATAGTGCAGCCATATAAAAACACAAGCTATCTTTACTGATTGTTGAGTACCTCAACATGGCTTTTGTTTTATTCATTTCACTTTTATTCCAGAATTTCAAAACCCTCAGTGGTTACTGCCTTGTTATCTTTCCAAAACTCCTAAATCAGATTTAGATTTTCTTTACAATTTTTAAATTCACCTTTTACAATTTTTTTTCGTAACTACAATTCTGGGTCTGTTGTACAAGCCAGGCATTCACACTTTTCACAGGCTCTCCAGATCTTCCTGGGGATGGACTGTATTAGAAAATAAGATTAGCCTCAATTTACCACTTTGTGTCCTTGAATGGCTCATGATCACAATCACTTCTGGAGCAAAATAGAATCAGTATCACTGGTTCATACCTGAGGATCACGGGCTGGAGGACAGGCAGCCATGGAGTACGGAATTGCCACAGAGTCATGCATCTCTATGATCATACATGTTTATCCAATCAACAGATATAACATATTGTTACTGTATACTGTATAGAAATTTTGGACGTAAGATCCTCATATTAAAAATATTGGTTCCCTAATGGTATTTGATGCAACTGAAATGAAATCTAGCATGATACATATCAAGAAATATGAATAAAATAACTATGCTAAAGAATTATAACATAATACCCAACATGGATGTCATAAATGCCAAAAAACTCTTGAAGGCTCCAGGTAATTGAAAAGAAGAAGTTATCAACAAGAGGGGTTGAGGGAGAAGACGGCAAGATGAAATGGGAAGGAAAGGAAGGTAGGGAAAGGGAGTGAAATAGATAAATCTGGATGGATATGAGTTAAATCTAGGTAAGATTCCAACGAGCTTTAATGTCCAATTCTTCTGAGAATCTAGCAATTGCTGACAGTAGCCATCATGAACACAACTCCTTCAGTGCCGCTATGCAGATCCAAGACCTAAAATGCCCTAAATGAAATCAAGGTTGATCAAGACCTAAAATGAAATGCAATCTGTTTGCTAATCTAGATGCAGAAGGCTGCTCCGCTCCAAAGCATAGCGGGCTGAGGATTTGGGAATGCGTGTGCATTTCCCCGACCCACTGCCCAATACTTACAGGTTAAGGCTGTCATTATACAACGTTCTACTTACTTTCTTTAAACCATTCACTACAAATAATAAAGATCTATGAGAAGGCCGTGAAATTTAAGCCAAGCTATATATTTCCCAGAAAAATATTTAAATAGCAAAGCCCTTGAATACCTACAGGATATGTGTAACATATGCTTGAAGGTGGTTTTTGTTTTTTGCAATAGTGTGTCTGAGATCTTTCTGTGCTGAGATTGTGATAGATTAAAGCCTACACAAACACCTGGAAGAAAATGAAGAGGTATAATGATCACTTGGGAATTCTTTGTGCAAGAAGCTACACAACTGCGTGTTTGAAAATCAGTAACTCTCCAGGAGCCAATGAAAGGAGCCAATGAAAGACCCTGGGAAGTACTGGATGCGTAGGTGGCATGGGAATAAGGGTTGGTTCGTGTGCTCATCTTTTAACAATCCCTCTGTTCTCCATTGAGTAAAGCTCATTCTATGGTCAGAAATGAAGTTTACCAGTACTTGTATGTGAATTCCATCTGGCAATCTTTTCACATTTTTTAATGGGCGGTGATGACTCCTTAAGCCCTGAATTTGGGTTCTCGACCTTAGCATGACTGACATTTTGAACCAGATAATTCTTTGTAGGGGAGGCTGTCCTGTGCACTCTCAAACGTTTTCCACACATTGCTGCAATATCACGCTTTCCTTCTGCCACTCACCAACTCTAAGTAGTCAGGCACGTAAAAAGCTGTTTAGATTTCCAGTTTAACACTGCAATCTCATTACCAAAGCCCTTGCCTTCAGTGCCCCTTATCCTGGCAATCTTTGCATTCCAAAGCACCCAAGATATGTAACATACTGGCTAGTTTACTTAGACAGTAGCTATGCACCAAGAAAATATGAGTCTTTGGTTCCTGAATGTTTCCCAAATCCCCTGCAGAGTGTGTAGGACACAGTAAGTGTTCAACAAATATTTGATAATTGAATTTTTTATTTTTCACAGTGCTGGGGAGTCTAACATAGGACCTTGCATATATTAGGCAGATGTTCTACCACTAAGCTATATCTCCTGTCCAAATGAGTCTTATTTAGGCCAGTACTTCTTGAACTATGATGACTATTATGTTTTATAGCTAGATGTCCCCTGAAGCCTCAGGAGCTCACAGGCAGGGTTTTTGAATGGTGACTGAATTATAAGATGGTACAGTCATCTTGTTCTTAGAAGGTGAGGTCTGGTAGAAGACGGCGAGCAACTTGGTCGGGTGTGTCTCCTTTCCCAGCTCCTCTCTGCACTCTCTTGCTGTGAGTTGAACAGCTTTCCCAAGATAAGCCCTTCCACTAAGACATCTGACCATGCAAGGACTTAAGTTTCCAAAAATGAGCCAAAATAAACCTCCTCCTTGTGTTTATTGGTGTCTGATATTGAGTCTTTGCAATGAGGAAAATGACTAAGAGAGTGACCAATAGAAATTTTTCACCCAATCTTATTAACATACTCACTTATATACCTTGAAAAAAATTCTAGGTCAGAAGATTTTTATATATTCTTTTTAGCTCTGGCTGATTCTAGGCAGACTGATTATTAGACTTCCTTAAAGAGTAAGATGGCACAGATAAAAAAAGCATTACAGCATAGACTATGATTTTCTAACACTTACTTATGCTATTTCCTAAGGTAAGTGTGTAGTCACAAACATTTGGCAGTGTCTGGAGACAGTGCTCATTGTCACAATTAGCAAGGGGGTGGTATTGGCCCACCATGGACAGAACATCAGAAATGCTGAACACAAGACATTGGCCCAAAGAATTACTTGTCCCAAAATGCCAACAGTGCCATGGTTGAAAGGCCCTGTGTTAGAGTAAAAAAATGTGTACTGTCTGATCTTTTATTTTGTGTCTACTCAATTTATTTATTACATTGTTGTTGTTGTTTCAAGATAGGATCTTGCTGTGGGGGGGCAACCCTCCTGCCTCAGCCTCCCAAGTGATGAGATTACAAACATGTGCCATTAAGCCATTTCAATTCATTTATATGAAGGGATAACTAAGTAAAAAAAACAAACCCAAGAAAACATTTGGCGTTAAAACACCAGTTTGAGATGTGGGACAATAATGTAGGTGAATGAGAGTCAGTGAGAAAAGGTACTTAAGTTCTCTACGCCTCAGTTTTCTCCCTTCCCAAAGTGTAATGTCAATGAGGTCCATATTTCAAAGGGGTTGAGTGAGCTATAAGGGTTCAACAACTACTTTGAACTTCTCAATAAAGACTGTATAGAAGCTAAAATTGTGATTAAATTATTCTTCTTATAGGTAGATCTTTATTATTAACATGTCTTGCAAAACTCAAAACATTAAAATACATTCTTCCAAATATTCAGTCTAAGGCTTATCAATTAAAATGATGCTACTATGCTCCATAATCTAATGCTTTGAACACCTGTGTTTGCAGTGTTCCCAATCTCTCTTGGTAATGGGGAAACCGTGTTTTGCTAAGAGTTAGCATAGTGAGTCCCTGAAACAACTGCTATGGAATCAAACACACCTTGCAGCCACTTATTACTGTGTGAATATGGTCAGTTCCTCAGTCTCTCTGGGCTTCAGTTTTCATTATCTTAAAATGAGGAGAATTACACTCATGTCAAATGATTAGAATTAAAATCAGCTAATATGCATTCAGCACCTGTACACAGTGGGTGCTTAACAAGTGCGGTTTCCTTTCCTTTGCTCTGTGCCTCCCCAAGATCTAGCCTGGAGACACACGTTAACTCTTGGCTTGCAGAGGTAATGTGCTTGCAGGTAATATGAAGACATTAGTGAGTCAGTAGTTCCAACCTCTTCCCCTACAAGGTGTTTCATAAAAGCTGTTAAAACGTTGCAGACTTTGCCTGATAGAAATTTCCTTTCTCTCCTACGTCTCTAGGAGCTTCTCCTTCAAGGTCAGAAATGGAAAACACCACAGATAGGATGTGGATTTCCAGAGAAAGGACAGGGTCTGAGGGTTTGGAGAAGCAGCCACTGAATTACGGAGAATGTGAGCATGGGTCGACTTCTCTTTGGAAATCTGTTCAGTGTGCACTCATGAAAGCTGTGATAGGGAACATGCCTTGGTCACAGTCGTGTACCTTCTGTGATCTGCAAAGCTGCATTTGATGTGACATGTGCTCGGCGTAACTTACTTTGGGAGCTTTGGAGATCAACTTGGAAGTTCAGCTAGGACTTGGGAGTGACCAAGACATGAGCCAGTGAGATGGACTCTCTGAGGGTTGTCTTCTGGTGACTTTGGAATAATTACTAAATGCTTAGGCTTGATTTCCTTATTGCCCTTGGAGGACTGTGATTTGTAGGTCAAATGAGACAACATGTGAAAGTACCTAGCACAGTGCCTGAATTTCAGGCATTCAGCCAAACTACATCTTTATGGAAATGTCCATAAATTTCAGTGTTATAAAATGATTTTTATTTGTAATGAAGTGTTTCCCAAATGTACTCCATGAAGAACTTGCTTCCTGTGCTATTCTGATTGTGAGGAGGTGGAGGTGGTTCTATAGCCCATTAGACTGATCTACACTGCCCAGCGAGTCCCTCTTTCAGAGACTGCCGGCACACACAAACATCTTAAAGATTCTGGGGTGTGGTGCAGTTAAATAAGCACACAAACTAGTCAGCTGGCAACAGCTTGATTAATCTCACCTCAACCAACATTTCCTAACATTTTGTAAAATAGAACGTATATTGATCTTTCAGGAGACCCTGCATAGAAGTGCTGCAATAGCAAAACATCACATTTAGCTCTGTGATGAACAACCGTATTGATTGTTCACTTTGTGAATTATCTCAGAATCAATTTCTAATTAGGGGTGGGTTTTCTAATCCACTGACTGTTTCAACATAGTTCTTCAAACAGTTGATTGAATTAACACGAATTCCCACATGAATTAACAATAGTAATCTCAAGTATAAATTGTGTTCTTTAAGGATTTCAAATATAGGGGTTAGGCATTTAGCACAGCAGCATAAAAGCCTGCCTGGCAAGTGTGAGGTTGTGAGTTCAATCCCTAGTACCAAAAAGAATAAAAAAAGGATTTCAAATACAGAAGATGTGCTCATATATTCTATCTCACTTGTTTCTCTAAAATGATTATGAGATTTGTTCCCACTTTACAGATGAGGTAACTAAGGCTTGAACAATCAGTAGGTGAATGGTAGAACTAAAGCTCACTCTGACCTACAGCTCCAAATCCAGTGCTTTATCATCTACACTACATTTCCAGGGTATTAGATATGGCACGCACACTAATAATGATACTCGTAACTCACATTTTAAAAATCCCTAAACTTTAAGGTAAGTACCCCTTCTTTCTTATTCCTAGGTAGTGAAAGTCTTCTGAAAAAGGAGGATGGTAAATCTGTCGCTCTATTTCCTTGGCAGCCTTAGCAGTCATTAAGAAGAGGCAAGGAGTTTGACAGCAGTCACGAGGGAAGTCATACGCTCAAAAGCTCCACTTGCTGGGCGGGGTCACAGCTCCTTCACTAATTAGCTTCATGAACACAGAAAAGTCACTTCCCACTGTGTGCCTCAGTGTCCTCGTGCATAGATTCTGGATTACGATGGTATCTAATTTGTAAGTATTAGCAGTGATTATATGAATAGTATAAAGTAGAACAAAAACTTAAACAGCAGATATCTGTGCCTCATATTGTACATGTAAGCAGGCTCTTGCTCGTTGCCTCGAAAAGTCAAACTCCTACTATTCGTGACATTGTTTATCACTAGGAAATGCGCATCCACTTCTAGAAAACATCAGCTTCAAGTGAGGTTGGAAGCAACTATCCAATCCCTAAATTATGAAGATAAATGTTGAGTAATTTCTAGCTCCCAAGCCCACTCTAAGAACAATAGCCTAAACTATGTCAGAATCAGACAAATGCACTCCTCCTTGGTGATATAACATGCCGAGGCATTCTGTTCCTTTGGCTCCACTCATTTCTGGCTGACTTAGGACGTTCCCCAGCACAGGCGCATAAAACCTCATGGCCACTGCAGGTGCCATTCAAAACAGCCTCGCTTAAGGTTATAATTACACTAAGCAGTCTCTCAAGTAACTGGTAGGGGTATTCAAAAGCATTAATCCTCTTCAAAAGGTGATGTCCTCAATAACAACCGGGGACGAAGGGTCAAGCGGGTGAGGTCAGCATTAGGTCAGGGGCAAGTCTGACTGATAGTGTGTGTTTTTTAGTCAAGCTATTAATGAAATTATTAAACCACATATTAATATTTTTGAGCAGAATTTAAAATTCTGAAGAATTAAAACATCTGTCTGAAACTGTAAGTAACTGACATATTTTCTTTAAAGATGGTGATTCTGAGGAATCATTTCTCCTCAATTTAATGGGTAGGGTCATTTGCTTTAGTTTTACAACCTCAGGATTGTGTTTTAATTTAAGAGGTCAGGTCTTCGTTGTTTATGCCTATTTCCCATCTCCCAGGACTGTACGTCTGTGTGTACTTAACGAAAATCTGCCTAGTAAAAAAATAAAAAATAAAAATAAATTTTAAAAAATCTGCCTAGTTAACAAACCTGGGTCAGATAGAGCCATGGACGTGGCACAGCGCTAAGTGCGTTTTTTAAAAAGAAAGCTGTTTTTCTCTAACTGGGACTATAGAGACCTCCACTGGCAAATATTGGAACTACAATTTGGGGCGGGAAAGAAAAAGCAAGAATGAAGAGTACCGAGACAGTTTCACACTCTTTCCTCTTCCTTTGTTCACATTCTACACAAAGGAACTGTAGTAGGGCTGCTTCACTTAGGATGGTTAGTATTCTAAGATATGATGCTATGAAATCTAGGCTAAATGAAAGCTTTTCTTTGAGGTGTTCAGGAAAGGTATCAAACGAAAAGACAGCACAAAGGGAAGTGGTCTAATTGACCTTTTCATTGTTATCTGCCAGGTGGGAAATTTTTCAAGGTCTACTCCAAGAGAATTCCGGGATAGGGATCCAGTCAGTGAAACTGGTATGGTCTGTTAATCCTGCTCATTTTGAGAATGTTTATACTTCTTTTTTTAAAGGCTATACTCTGTATATTTTCGAATTTCACTTAATGCCTTCTCAAGTCTATTTTCCTCCGTAGTCGTCTTCATCTAACCTAGGATGGACTTACTAACTTATAAAAGTGGTTTTATTTATTTATTCAGTAAGGCAAAGAGAGGTTTTGCCAACCCTCCCCTATCACTTCACTCTTCCTCTCCTGCACAATCCTGTTGAAGTTTGGACTCCACAGTTACTATGGTCCTAGAGTGACCTCTGGCTGCCGCGTGCACGCGAGCACGCAGGTTCAAGCCTGGGACCCGGAAACCCCAGGACGCTGGCCTCTCCAGTGCGAAAGGGTGCGCTTTTCTATGCATAAAAGGAACACGCTCTTCAACCTAACCTGTTATTGCCCCATATCTGTAAACTATTGGCTGTCCCATTACTGAACAGTAATAAAAACAAAATGATTTCACCAAAATAAAGTTTAGAGCTTACGAAACGCTTTAAAAGTTTATCTTCTTAGGATTCTGTCTGAAAAAGATCATTTCCGTGTCCCAATCAGATACATGCTGAACATGGCATGCAGGACATTTGAATAATCAAAATAATTTACATTTGAGGAGCCGCAGAATTCCCTGTGGGGTCCATGATCTGAAATTCCACGATATCTGAATTTACTTCCAAAGATGGGTTTATGATGTAAAGAATGGTCTTTCTGTGTAAGTCCTTTTGGCTAAATTTCTCACAGATAAATTCACCTACAAAAGAAAAAATAAGTGAATCTCATAAATAATCAAACAAAATATTACATGAGAGTGGATAAAATAATTTTTATTGAAGTTTTATTTTATTTGAACCATTGTCTTAAAGAACAGCCAAATAACATTTAGATAGTTGTGACTATCTTAAAACTCAAATGCTATCATGTACAGGCACAAATTCTCTGACAATCATAAACTAAACTAAATAAAATAGATTTTAAAAACTAAATAAAAGGGCCAGAAATACAGTTCAGCAGTGCAAGCATCTGCCTGGCAAGTGCAAGGTCCTGAGTTCAATTCCCAGTACCAAAGACAAACAAGCAAAAACCTAAATAAAATAAACTGAAAAATAGATAAATGGTTTGGAATAAAAAATGTAAAATATTTTAAAGAATTTAATACTAAGAGTGTTTTTTATGGTAGCACATGCAGTGATTTATTTCATTCCTAGATCTTAATTGTTTTTCCATGATTATTGTGGTTTCATTAAATTCTTTTGTAAATCAGAGCAAAAACAAAACTCAAATGCAGTGAACTAAAATTAAGCTTTAAGTGTATTCTGCTTCAGAGTATTTTTTTAAATACAAAACTAAAAATAAAGGGAGCAGGAAGATATGAAAGTCTATAATTCTGTCCAACACTGTTTACAGACATACTATGATCATTGTCTTCATAAAACAGAAATAATATATAATCCAGAGAAATAAGTAGAGAAAAAAATCTCAAAATTTTTTAAAGATCTGATATCACTTAGAACTTGTGGAAGAAAAAACTAGGCACAGATATGAATCTGGCCCAGGCACTGTGTGTACTTCTGAATGTATTACAATCTGGTTTTTGAAAAAACTGCGAACAATAAACAGTCATATATCAGTGTTTGGTTCTCCCAGTCCAGATGAATTCAGGAAGGCTCAGCTTCAAACTCTCTTTAGCACTAATATTGATTTATAACTGGCATGTATCAGTAAGCCCTGGGGAGTGTTTACCAACTGGGTCTGCACTTAATTAAATTACTCTCTAGGCTCGCCAGCTACTGGGTATTTTAAAATGAACGATTAAAGGATTCAGGAAGCCAGTACCTGTTGTTGTGTTCTCCAGATGTCCATGAAGTGGGCCTCGTAAAATCTTAAAGATAATCTCATCATCCTTGGTGTCAGGATCTGATGCCTTCAGCACATGGGAAGTGATGTAAATCCCGTAGCAGCCATTTTTGAGGAGCACCACTTGGGAAGCGGAATGCAAGCGAGTGATTCGGGGTGCTGTTTTGTCCAACTGGTCCACCTGAATCAGCAATAATTACACACAGCGTTACCCAAAGACTTCCCACCTTTACACAATGTCAGGCTTTAATGATTCAACAATGACAAATTCTCCCAAAGTTGCAGATTGCTTAGATTCCTCATTTGTTGATTTTTGCTGAGGATTGTCTTGTATACAACATCAGGTGCAAATATCATAGCACTTGGAACAGAGGCCAACTCATCTTTGGAAACCTTGCCTCGATTTTGTTAAATTCTCTAATGTCTGATCTCAGGGTATAAGCTTTCATGAGTGTAGACACTGTGCCCCACTCCTGCCCCCCAATTTTCTGAACCTAGCACAATGCCTCAATCTTAACAGAAGCTCCAGGAGTATGTGTTGAAATGATACATTAAAACTGACCCAAGAAGTGTGTTGAAATCTTAACGTTAGCACCACGGAAGAATTTCCCTATTTTCTAAGTATTTAGTAATCTATAGAAACAGAATTAAAAAGGTTTACAAATACAGAGATTTTTTTCCCTCACATAGCTGCTTAAATGGGAAAAGCGTTGAATAAAAATAAAGTGTTGAAGCAAGAAAACCCTGAAAATAATTCACTTGAGACTTTGAATATTTGCTTTGAGAATGAAGTGACCAGATTTGCAGGGGTGGTAGATGGACAATTAATCATGAGGGAGAAAAGGAACATAAATTCAACACCGCAAAGGGCTTGATGCACATAGAGCTTAGTCTATCCTGTCAGTGAGGACTGCAGGCCAGGGATGGAGCGGGCGTGGGTGGTTCAGCACCGATTCAGCATCGACACTAGAAATGGGTACGAGGGTCCGATTGCCATTCCCTTCATAGCTGTTCTCCTATTGCTTAATTCTATCTGTCCCCATATTATACTACCGTAATTCTTGTTTACCTTCGCACATAAGTTATGTCATTGCTAATCTCATATGCATTCTCTTGTAATAAATTACTATACAGGTATTAAACAACAGGGGAGTGGAGTGTGGTGGTACAGCCTGCAGTCTCTGCTACTTGAAAGGCTGAGGTGGGAAGATCACAAATTGGAGGAGAGCTTGGACATGTTAGAAAGATTCCTTCTCAAAAATAAAAAAATAAAAAGGGATGAAGGTGTACTACCCTAGTAGTAAAACAAACAGCTAGTTCTAAGACAACTAAAAACTGAAAGTTCTCCATAAATAAAAATGACTATAATACTATTTTAGTTTATATATATATATATATATATATATATATATATATATATGAACATTTGTATGAAACCAAGAAAAAATAATAGCTCCCTAGCTCCTCAACCCTTTATTTCTATTTGGAATTTTATCATCCCCCCCGACAAGTAGTAAAGTTGTTTTTAAAAAACAAAATTAATCATCACTAACAATGATAAATATACAAACAGATATTTTAGTATTTTACTAGTAGAGAAACACAATAGTGAAATTTTCCTCTGCAGAAAATATCTTACAGAAATAGATGTGTGCACAAAAATGTGTGTGAATGTGCTAGACATATATCTATGAGAATATCATTCATAGGGGCCGGGGATTTAGCTCAGCAGCATAAGTGCCTGCCTGGCAGGCGTGAGGTCATGAGTTCGATCCCCAGAACAAAGGAAAAAAATTATTTATAATAGCAATTAACAAAAAATCCAAAAACATAGAAGTCCAACAGAAGATTTATAAACCATCTCTACTTGATATTGAACCCAACATAACTTTTAAAAGTCCTGTTTGTGAGGAATATTTAATGACATAGAGAAATATTCACAATACATGAAGAATGGAAACAGGAGATCTACACATTTATTAGCATCTAATTATCTAATCATCTAATTATCATTGCCCAGAGTAAAAAAATAGAAGCCATCAACAATAGTTATCACAGGGTGGTATAATTTTGAAAGATTTTGTCCCTTCTTCTTTTCTATAGTTGATGAATTATTTCCAATAAACAATTGTTTTATAAACTGAGAAGGCAACAAACACTCTCAACTGTTGCAGGCATTCTACTCTCCTGAAAACCGGGGCAGCAGTGCTCAGAGTCCTGAGATTGGGTCTCAGCTGGGGAGTCAGTGCCGTAGCATTCAGGAAGAAAAGCCCCACAGCCATGGCAGTCAGTAAGAGGGATGCTCACGAAAAAGGAAAAAAAGAAAAGTACTCCAAGCCATTCCAGTCTCAAAGATGATAAATAGCTGAATGTAGAATGGTTGTTTTTATGATTTGATGTTACATTTCCCTTAAAAACAAGCATAGTAAGAGTACTTAATGCCTATTTTAGTCGTTTGTCTTGTAAAATAGTATCCAAACTTAGTTGTACAGTCTTTTCTTGTGCCTCTGGTCATGCTCGTGTTAAAATCTACCCTAGTCTTATGACATTTCTGGCTTCTTCAAAAGCAGGTCTTCTAGCTTGGCCTGCGACAGTTTTTAATGAAGAGAAGACCGTGTCCCTATGATAACATGTATTAGGGTTGTGGTAACCATCCCAGACACGGCAAAACTACAGAGAGCAATGGCAGGGTCCCGTCTCCTCCAGCCTAGGCCTGCCCCATTCACAGGAACACTACACAGTGTGTCAGTCTTGGTCACAGAGACAGGATTTCCTACCAAATGGATCCCGGGTCGTGACTGCTCGCATCAGCCAAGTCCCCTGTCTTGTGCGTGCAGAACTTCTGGTATTTTTGCCCCACACGCCACCATACAATTTTTCAGTTGCTTAGTAGACAAACTGGGATCTATTCATCCCTCAGTGGTGGTAAACATATTATTGCCTTGTTGGAAAGAGCTCTTGAAGGTGAAACTGAAAATGTCATCTTTTATACACTACTAACAAGATCAGTCACTTCAAAAGTTGCTTGACCTTAGAGGAACTGGGGTTCAGCGGACCAACCAAACGCACCCAGAAAATTATTCCAATAATTGTCTACAATTATTCCAAGTAGACAATACAGAGACATTTCTAAATCCAGAATGGGGAATTGGAATCAAGAAAATGATACAATACTAATAGCCTGAAGAACAGGATGGAACTAATAACAATGAAAACATTACAAAAAAGCAATAATTGTACCAGGTGTGTACAAAATACTTCCTGCATATTGCCTTGGTGGTAACTGTCTCTGTCTTTTCCCAGTGCATTATCATTCCATTCTGGACCTTCCTAATGAAAAGAACTCACCTTGCACCTACACTTCATTATGGGGACTCCTCACCTTAGAGACTATTAGATGAGATAAAAGGCTCATTTTATGTGTCAGCTTTGCTAGGCTATGCTGCCTAGCTATCCAGTCAAACACCAAGGGGGATGTTTCTATAAGGGTGTACTTCAGATGCATTTAATATTTAAGTGAGTAGATTCTCTGTTCAATTTTTTTTTTCTTTTTTGATACTGGGGATCAAACTCATGACCTCACGCTTGCCAGGCGGGCACTTATGCCACTGAGCTAAATCCCCGGCCCTACTACACTTTCTGTAAGACAGATTGCTTTTCATGGTGTGAGTAATCTTCAACCAATTCACTGCAGGGCTTCAAAGTCTGAGGTCTCTCAAAGAAGAAGGAATTTTATGTCTAGATGACTCTTGTCTCTTAAAACCACAATGTCAACTCCTGCTGAAATTTCTAGCTTGCCAGCATACCTTACAATTATATGAACCAGTTGCTAAAATCAACCTCTCAGTCTTTGTCTATACATCTACATCACATTGACAGTATATTATTTATACATTATATCTATACATCTTATTTGGAATTATGTGGGTACAGACACATGCACAGTACATGCGTCATACCTGCATGCACACATATATTCTGTTTCTCTGGAGAACCCTAATATAGCAATTAAAGAGCAAGAGAGAAATATTGATGATTTTACTAATCAGAGACTATCGTGAAGTAAAAGATGAAATTGTATCTTTTTGGCTGTTGGTGGATGTGTACGGAACAGGGCTGAACGGCATCTAATGAGAGTAGATTTAAAAGCTTGAGAGTCAGAATATACTTGATGTGTTTTGACTAAAAGAAGGAAAACACCTTACATTCTTTAAGAACCATAAAGAAGAATAAACTTGAGTCACTTGTAGGAGAATAGATGCACCTTAAAATCACAATGTTAAGTGAAGTAAACACAAGCCTAAATATCCCATGGTTTCTCTTATATAAGAAACTCAATATATAAATAAAGTGCAAAATAAAAGACGAGAGGAAAAAAGAAGAAATCATTGTAATATAGCATGAACAATGTATCTGAAAGTGCACCCTGATTACTAAAATTGTCTTATGTGTTTTATAGGTTTTTTGGCATGTTAGTCTGGCTATTAGTTTGTATCTGTGATAATCAATTTTATAAGGTCTTAAAAGATAAATAAATGAATCTTATACTGGCAAAAAAAAGAAAAGAAAAGAAAAAAGGGCAGAGGTGGAGGGGAAGGGAAAGGAAAAGAATTGAGATGTATTATGTACATGTACCAATTTCCCACAATGAATGCAATTACTACGTACTACCAACATATACTAATAAAAATTTTTTTAAAAACCACCTACAGGGCCGGGGGTTTAGCTCAGTGGCGTAAGTGCCCGCTTGGCAAAAGCAAGGTCATGAGTTCGATCCCCGGCACCAAAAAAAAAAAAAAGAACCACCTACAATCATTGCAAGAGTCAACAAACGTGGCAGAAGAATGTCATAGAAAGGACAAAGAATTTGAAATCAGAAAGATTTGAGATCTTTATGTGTATTTGATCAAATTGTTGAACTTCTAAACCTCACATCTTTTATCTATAAAATATAGATAATAAAATTTACCTTGTGAGATTTTTATGAGGATCAAAGAAGATTTATGTAAAGTGTGTTTGATGACCTTTAGTTGACAATAAAAAAGAATGTGGCTTCTGCTTTTATGATCTTCATCATTATATGGGTAATGTTAATATTGCCTTGTAAATTTTCATTTGTTTAGCTGAAAACGGTAAAATTCCAGTAATTGACACAGACCAATAAGTATCAGCCTAACAGCATAATGTCTTGTGACTGATCATCAAACATGTTTCAGGCAGCACACAAGTGCCTTGGACACTTAATCTTGTTTAATTCCCAATGTAGTGCTATAGGTATGTTTTCCAAGGAAGGAAGCATAGATTCGGAGAACTCCTTTAAGGTGACACAGCTAAGAAATGGCGAAACAGCAAAGCAAATCTGGTCTGTCTGACTCTAAAGCCCATGGTCTTGCTCTTTCCTATACTACCACTGACACCCTCCCATGCCCCCACTCCCCAGCCTCCCAACCCAAAGCCCATGATGATACTGGGGATTGAAACCACAGTGAACTGAGCTACACGCCCAGCCCCTCTTTCTGAGTCTGAGTCACTACATTGCCCAGGCTGGGTTTGAACCTGTGACCCTGTTGACTCACCCTCCCACAGTGCAGCAATTGCACATGCGTCTACTACCACCAACTCGTACGGTTAGTGACTAGCCTGTGCATGGAGACTAGGTGCTTTCAGACACGTTAATGTGCGTAGCATGCTGCAGATGTACACGCCATATTGGAATAGAAAGGGAAGGAAGAATTCAGGTCTTCTTAGAGCTGTTTTCCTCACATCTCTGGCCCAAACTGGGTCTCTGCAATACTTGCCTGAATGGTGAATGGAACAGGGTCTTTCCAGACTCTCCCATCCACAATGAAGCCTTGGTTTGTCCTATCTGTGGCCACAAAGGTAAAATAATCAATCTGCGAGTCTCCTCCTGAGTGCTGATAGGCCACGTTCCTGTTGTCCACGTCCCGCTGCGTGAAATTGCGTTGGAGCAGCACTGCCCCCTGCAGGTAGAGCTGGCCATGCTGTGGGAGCTGGGCCAGGAGGAAGGTGAGGTTCTCTGCAGGTGTGTCAGGGTCAGTCAGCTGCAGGAGTTCTGGGGAGAGCAGACCCAGGGCGCCTTTGGCCAGCCTCAGCCCTGTGTTCTTAGTCACCACCGGCAAAGCTCTATCCTCGGCCTTCAGTGTGATCTCAAACACCCCATGCTTGGTCCACAGTCCATTGCTGAGGAGGAATCTGGCAAAGAGAGGCAAGGCAGCCTTCAGCATGGATTCTTGTGTCACCATCTACTGGAATGAAATGATAACAACACACACCTTTACTAAAGGACAGATCGTGTCATGACTCAAATGAAAAATCAAGGACAGATCTCTCAAAGAATGCCTTTCTAGCATCACACCAGTCACTGGGTGACACGTTCATTGTCCGTTCTATGCCTGTGGGTATTTTCTTAACAATATGGCTGGTAGACTCATGGACTGGAGCAGGCAGGATATTACTGTAATATATTCCCTGCCCCAAGTAGAAATTTCATATCCAATTAGAATCAGCACATGATGCTGAAAAGTATATTCATTTTATATACTTATAATTTTGCACTTGTTTTGTTTTGTGAGTCAGGGTCTCACTAAGTTCCCAGTTGGAGCTTAAACTTGTGATTCCCCTACCTTAGCTTTTCAGAGTGCTGGGATTACAGGCTGGCCTGGTTTTGATTGGCTACAACTGTATTTTTATGAGAATAATAACCTTTAAGATTTACAATTACAGAACGAATACAGTGAAGTGCTGAATGGGCTGCATTTGGTTAAATCATTGTACTCAGGTTTTCATGATAACTTTCTTTTTCCCATTTTTTTTTTTTTTTTTTTTTTTGGTTCCAGGAATCGAACTCACCACCTCACACTTGCCAGGCAGGTGCTCTGCTGCTGAGCTACGTCCCAACCCTCATGATAACTTTCTTAAGGGCAGATCACATTATCCAGCCATGTGACCTTATCTAATTCATCTCCCCTCCCTGGGTGAGATGGACCAGATGATCGTCAAGTATCATCCAACTCTGTGATCTTACTGTGAGGCTCTGATCTCTTACAGTTGATACAAATGTGATTCCACACTGTTCCTTTTTGTGTGCATAGGAGTTATGCTCAACCGGGATTCTTTTCCTGCTTTAAAGGAAGGTTAGGACACTCAGCCAGAGATCCGAAGGCAGGTGGGAGATGGAGCTGGGACAGGTACCCAGGTCTTTTGACCAGATACCCTCTCCCCTATTGAGGTTTTAATAAATGCTGGTTAGAAATCCACCAAGAAAGAGTATGGTACCTGAGCACCAGTGCAAAACTATAAGCCATTTTGCCAGAGCTGAGACAATCCACATTCAGGGTCAGCCAATCCTCTTAAAATCTTGTGCTTTTGATTATGCTGATTGCTAAATCACATTCTATCCACTGCAGTCATTCTCACAGTAACACTAGTTTAAATGATCTTCACAAAATTTCAACATATTATTTTCATTTTAAAGAAAATTAAGAGCATCATGAAATTATACAAATACAAAATTAAAGCTCCAAAAGTTAGGAAATCACTACTATCAAGTAAGATCGACAAATTCACCATAGCCCAAAGAAATGTGTTGTACTTAGAATAATCATAGGGCTGTGTCTTACTAGTTTATCTCTGTATTCATATTTGCTAGAAATATTTTGGAAGGATAGACTCTTTTACTAAAATAATTTTATTGGTAGACTTTAGATATACCTAATGATAACGTTCATTATGGGGAATTTGTACCTGTACACAGTGTATCTTTGATTCCTCCTTTTACCCCAGTCCCCTCCATTCCCTTCAACTCCTCTTCCCCTCCTTATTTACAAAAGCTTTGTGTCCATTTTTTCCTTCCATTCTTCTTTCTTTTCCCTGTCCTCTTTCCCCTTCTCCTTTCCTTTGTTCTCCTTCCCATTAGAACATTTTCTTCCCATTTCTCAATATCTATTATACATTTTGGTTCTTATTTACCTAGGAAGGATACAGTCATATTCTGTGAAAGTAAGAATTTCTAGAAATCATGTTTTAGTGGAATATAATATTAAATTATTTAATTGTTTTCCTTTGGAGGTTCTATATGTTAACTACAGAAGGCATGGGGTATATTTATTTTACTAATCCAGCAAATGGGGCCAACAAATTCTTTACTTTTGGCCAAACTATGTCTTCTCTTTCAAGATTTAAGCACTGATGGTTTTTCCTTTGACCATCAAAGTCCTTAAAATCAGGTCAAGGTACTAAAACTAGTCACTGAGCCTGCCAAGGGCAGAGACACAGGGAGAAGAACAGTCAGACAAAACTTACAGGGAGATGAGGGTGACAGTACAAATTTTGCTTTAAAAGCAAAGTGGAAGTCTTAAGTTTTCTAATCACCTAGTTACATAGACTACCTTTAACAAAAATATGATATGATAGAGTAAGGAATCTATATCCCTCAAAATTAAGATTGTTATTAAAATTAACAACAAATAAAAATTTTGACATTTTTATATACCTAGACTTATAAAGAATATAACCTGTCTTTTTTTTCTACAGTATCATTTGTATAGTATAAATGAAACCCTGAATTACCTTCAGAATTGTACATTAGGCAAAAATAAATTAATCAATTTGCTTTTTGTAAAGAAAAACTTTTGATTAATATAAAAACTGGACAGTTTCACTTCTGGAGCATGAGGTGTTAATGAAATTAGTATTTTATTTAAAAAGAAAAAAAGCACACCTAGAAAAACAACTGTACGTTCTTCAAACTTTTTACTTTAGCTACCTTGACAATTCCAAAGGTTCAGAGAGATGAAGTCTTACATATGAAAATTATTCTATTTCTCAGGCAAAGCCCATGAAACCATACTGTAATTCTGTTTTTTCCTGTTACTTTTTCATATTTTTTCCTTCCCCTAGATTCTATTATTTGATCTAGGGTAAAATAAGGAGGCCAGGCATTCCTTCAGTGCCTCCAAGTTTTTATTCCACTTTACTCCTCTATTATATTTCACACCTCATTCCACCCTGCCTCCCACAGAGTAACTCTCTATTCCTTACCCAATGCCTATACAAAATGTGCTCTTAAAGAGAGTTCTAAATCAGTCACTGACTATTTAACACCAATGTACATGAAGGGACCTGAATCTTTAGTAACTGTGGAGTAAAAGACTGTATGCCATTAGAAGTTTATCAAAGGTCAGCAAAAAAGGAAGGAAAAAAAAGAAGAAGCAAGAAAGAAGGAAAGGATTGGGAGAGAACAAGATGCAATGTGAGCTGGCGTGAGTGATGGGCTCCGTACCACGTGGCCCACTTTGAATATCTGACTTTCTTCTCTGGAGAGTCAATTCTGAAAATGCCCTTTGAGGACAGGATACTCATCTCTCAGTCTCAGGAACATCACATTTACTGTGTGTGTGTGTGTGTGTGTGTGTGTGTGTGTGTGTGTGTGTGACCTCTGTGAGGACACTGAAACTGTCTCACGATCCAGGCTGTATATCTCAAACTCATCTCTGCCTGGTGATTGGGATCTGACCATGCTGGAAATAGGCAACCTGCCATCAGACAGATGGGAACAAGGGCAAGCAGGCCAGAGACCGTGGAAGAGTAAGAAAGATGTTTACTGAGAGACGTGTTCCCAGCTGGGACACTAAGGCAGCTGTCTGCACTGACCTAAAGCTAATAAACCAGGGGTGGAAAAGATGCAATTTCCAAACACGACTTGATCAAATACATCATTCCACTTTCATACTTTCATGAGTAACAATGCAAACTACTCACAGGCAGAGTCATTACGAGAGATAGAGAGAGAGAGAGAGAGAGAGAGAGAGAGAGAGAGAGACTGACTTATGGTTGGGTTCCCAGTCAAAATAAAGCTAGCAGAACCAGTGAAACAAGATCAGTGCTGTTCATGTCTGCAAAAGTCGACCAGATGATCTTGCAAATGTCACCCTCCCCCACCAAATTCCTGTAAATACGCACTTTCAAGTTTTAAAGTAATAGCACCATGGCTATGTTGGTAGCCATCCCGTGGCAAGGAAGCTGGTAGTACAGAAGTAACAGTGCCTTCTGTGTGTCCATCTTGTTTAATATCCCTTACTACACCCCCAGAGAAAGAATGTAGCCAGGATGACCACCATTCTCACGAAATTTAGGAAATGATTCTCAGGTTTGTCTGGGGTGTCTGCCTAGTCTGATTTCACCATTACCACGGTGCTTTCAAGCTTTCTGCATTTCCTGGCAATAGAGTTGGCTGAAGAATCTGCCATCTGTCATGGCATTTAAAAGATAAAAATGGAATCATAAATAGAGCCAGCTCCTCAAAAAAAAAAAAAAAAAAAAAAAGTCCAGCCGGCATGTCAAAACGGAGGACATTAGCATGTTCTTTTAGTACCGGGCTGCCAGCAGCTGAAGTCAGCTTGCTAATCACTTGGTGTCATCTGTCCTAGAACAGGCTGCCAAATCTCTCTTCCAGGCCAGCAGCACCAAACAATGCAGGAGAAATTTATGATTCACAAAATATTTTTGCACAAGGTAAAATCTGACCATTAAACTCCCCCATTTAATTAATGCTGCCATATCTTACAGTAAAAAGAGAAGGGAGAAAAATCCTCTGCCACAGAATTTATCTCTTCTACCCTGCCAAACTTCTTGCCAAATTTAACAGCAAGCAACATAAATTTAGGTGATTAGATTGGTTGCATATATTTAATTTTTAAAAAGCACCACGATCACACTTTCATCAAAACAGGCTTTCGGCTTTGGTTTAGGGCCACTTGACAAACAGCACAGCAGCCCGCGATTGGGTGAGTGAAATGACAAGATTAAAATGCAGGTCTTGGGCAGATGCTAGACTCTTTCACTATAAATATGTAAAACTGCTGGCCAGAAATCAAAATGATTCATCGAGGAGGTTCCTGTGCACAAATAGTCTCCACAAATTTTTCATCCAAGCAGGAATAATGGGAAGAACTCTCCCCGGAAATGAGTTCTGAGCCCCAAACTCAGCGCTGATGCTCAGTTACATCAATTCATGTGACTCCCTTTGCCTCTTGGAGCTTTGGTTCTTATCACGCATAAAATGATAGCAACCTCATCTCTCTCAAGGTGTTGATGTAAGACTTAAGAGAAATAATAGAATTCAAAAAAGGGACTGTTACACAGCCTGATGTAGTGCTGACGTCCAACTGATGCTAGCTTTCTGGTATGCAAATGAAGGGACAGACCCAACAGTGCTTTTCAGCCTTTTTGTGCTTCTCTCTGTAGCCCTGTTTCCTCATCTTGAGTCATTCAAAGTCCACCCTCATATTTACCATGTGCTTAGATTACCTATACAAAAATACATGCAAGAAAACAGTATTTTAAATTCTCGCTAGACTTTGTCGAGCACTGGCTCAGAGCCTGAGACCTGTGCTCCCTTTGTGAACAAGGGGAAAATAAATACAAAGCCATGGTAAATACACATTAGCACCAACCTGAGACTTTCTCTTTGAAAGAATCACAAGGAAGCAGACACCATACCGGGAGCACTGACTTATTGCTTGTTCTTGACCTGCCCACATCATTTTACATCTTTGCATCAGCCGAGGTACAAATCACTAGCTTTAGAAAATGGAGCCACAGACTAGTTAAAAGAAAATCTTGCTCAGAAGTCCAGTGGGCAAAACAAATTGGACAACGGAAGTGTCAAAACATAAAGTTCAGTCAGTGAATTGAGTGAGGGCCTCAGAGCCCCACCAATTCAGCCTTCTCCCTCTGTCTCTGGGAGGACCTGCAGGGTTTCTGAAGATTCTCAAGGCTCTGTAGGACGCATTCTGAAAAAAAGCAATTAGGCCAGCCCAGTAAGCACACCAGAATTGTCTGTAGAACTTTGTAAATCTAGAGTCCTAGACCTGAGAGTAGACTTATCAAAGTCACCTCTCTGGGAGAGAATTCCAAAAAATGATATTTTATAATTCTCCCAGGTAATTCTGAGGATCTTGAAATGTAGAAAATCTTGTGGTAAATAATTTCTAAAATACTCTCTAACATGACTTTCTGGGGGTGGAAATTTAAAAAGTTTTACATTTATCACCAGTCCTTACAAACAGAGGTTTTGTTTTTTATCTCACAGTCTGATTAGTTTCTAGCTTTCATTTCTGAACTTTAGCACACTGTCACTCACTGGCTCCTCCAGAAGGGTCACTGGTTTTGCCAACACAGTTCTCAATGTCGTCAGCAGACTCTCCTTCAGGCACTGACAGGAGAAGCAGGAGCAGGGAAAGGCAAAAAGTTTCAGAAATCAGTGTAGAATTAAAAGCTCTGCATCTAATAAACACAGGTTAAGCCAAGAAGCATCCTACCTCCACTAAACAGACTGGGGGAAAGCAACAAGCATGGCTCCTTTCCCTAACTCCTTTCCTCCTTCAAGATTGCTCTTAGAGTTGCAAAGATGGGGGATCAGAAAGCAGTCTAGGGAAGAACACGATAATGACCAAGAAGAGTAATAATCGTGGAGTAAACACTCTTAAGCATGTGCCAGGTGTTGTTTTATAGACCGCACAAAAAGATGCTTATTGAAACCTCCCAATGCCTGCTTGGCAGGAGCAATGAGCACCATCCCATTGCATAGAAGGAAACATCACAGGCGGCTATGCCATCTGATGACAGCAAGACCTGTGCGTCACAGAGGCAGCACATGGCCCTGCACCACGGTGCTTCCCACACTCAGGAAGCAGCTCAAAGAGGATGCCTGTCTCACCGCTAGTATTTTAGCTAGTGCCTATCAACATTCAAGTGGTGGCTAAGATAGTCAGTTAAATGATGGTCTGTTTGTTAAAGGACATGAGAGACAGACAGACAGACAGACAGACAGACAGACAGAAGCAAAAGGGGCAAGCAGCTGCATGCGGTGGGTGTGGTGGCATATACCTGTAATCCCACCTGCGACAGGAAGATCACAAATTCAAACCCATGTTGTGCAACTAAGTGAGACCCTGTCTCAAAATAAAAAATTTAAAAAGGGAGGGTTTGGACACTCTGGTTATCAAACAGAAGCATTTGGCAAAGTTTTGGGTTTGTTTGCAAACTCCGCACTGGCTAATGAACACCACTGCGTCCATCTTTCCCACCTGAACACAAACCAACGGAGTCCTCCTTTGCAGAATCTGAAACATGTTAAGTTCATGAACTAAGGTACCACTGCACATGACAGAAGGAAGTGGTGTTTGAGCACGGGTGCATTGGTAATTCTTGATAGTTTATGGGAACCCAGCTAATATAGGAGTTTGCGATATTTATGCCATTTTGTAGTGTCCAGTAGGTTACATTGTTCATGGTAAAAATTGTACTAGCGGCCAGGAACCCCTGGGTGTTGGGCAGACAAATGGACTCTCTGAGCCTCCTTCTTAACTGGTGAAATTCAGGGTTGGATTATAAACCACAGTTCCCCAAAGGCTAGCCCTACATTTGCCAGACGTCACCCCCACCTCAGGGTCTGCCTTTCCAAAGGAGACCTCAAGTCTGGCCAGCTATGTGAGCTGCTAGATAATAGCTCTTCTAGAGTTTCTCCTATTTTATTGTGACTTGAAACAAATTTCCATATTTTAAGTGAATATAGATTGTTATTAATGTTGTATCTTTGCCTTTTCACCAGATTGTTATTTGTTCCAGTGATTTATTTGATACAGAGCCCTTGAACAGGTGCATAGCCCCAATTGTAACATTGTTTCTGTGGGAAAATATGATCTACTCTGTGACAACATGATTTATGACACAGCTACAGGAACACTTTGTGTCAAAAGGCAGTGTCTGGTTATGCCAAACTTATCATGCTAATAAATGACTTTTGCTTAGTTAGAAAAACATGCTCAAAAAAGAGGGAAATCCCTTCCGTGTCTATCCTTGGTTAGGTACACTCATCCTTCACAGAAGAGCTTGCATTTGTATCTGTTTATTGCATTTATTTTTCAGCACCAGTCCCTAATTTCTTGCTGTGCTGCCATCATGTTAAATGTATGCCTTTACATCTCATACAAAGAGGCAGTATAAGAAAAACATAGCTAGAGTAGAGCTGGGAAAGGACTCATGTTTTCCTCCTTTCTTCTTTTATTTTTAAAATAAATTTTAATGTGTACACTTAAGTCCTATGACATGATGGTATGGGAGTCAAAATGGTAAAATGGGTACAATAGACCGCACTGGCATATTTTTGTTGTTTTAAGCATTAATCCAAAGAAACAGTTCAGAAAAGTTTCCACAGAACTCACCTGAAGCTGTCACTGGGGACAGCCACCTTGCTCTTATGCGCATAGCAGACTGTCTGTCCTGCTATGTCCATTTGACTGAAGCTTGTAATGGAAACTCCAGGGTAGTGGACATATTCTACCTGGCCATATTGCGGTGGGGAGGTGATGACATAGAGCAGTTCCTCAGGCTTGTTTGCTCCATCCACAGCCAAGAGAGTGGTAGTTGTCAAGATGCCTCTGTCACCTTTAGACACCACAAGTGGTTTTGCAAGAATGACAATATCACCTGTATGAGGTCATAGTCAAGAATCATATTTTAAAATATGTAATATTCAAGGTAAATTAAAAGATGAGTGCCAAGCTATGCCAAAGTCAAGTCAAACATGATGTAAAAAGGTTTATAGAACTATGGGAATAAAATGACAAGGCAAAAGAAGTGAGCAAACACTTCACCAACAAGGACGCATAGGTGCCCAATAAGGATATAAAAGATGCTCAGTATCATTAATAATCATGAAAATACTGTACAAGATCATGCAAAATTACCATCTTGTAATTCTTTGATGAGCAAAACGACAGTCTGATCATATCAAGTGTTAAAAAGGAAAGAGCTCAAGATAATCTTGTACACAAATGAAATGGAAGTGTAAATGGAGTTGAATATTCACACTTGTGATTTGATGATTCTGCCCCTCAATGTACCTCAGAAACTTCTTGCACTTGAACCCCAGGAGACACATACAGTCACTGTAGCACCGTTTATGATGGAAAACACCGAAGGCAGCCCAAATGCCTTTCCAGAAGGTGAATAGATAAGCGAACTGGGGATCTAATCACACAACTCATCTTTGTCCAGTAACAAAATGAATGCAATATAGTTAGTTGTACAAGTCAAGAAAATCACAAACAAAAACTAGAAGATAATACCAAATTTGAGTTGGTGGTTTTTCAGGAAGATAAGAAAAGAACACAGGGCAATGTCAGTTAGTGCTAATATTTAAGGCCCTGTTGTGTGGTAGTTGCATAGGTGTTCACTCCATGTTTTTAAAAGGAGGTATGGTCAACAACAAGGTACGTGGCAGGGTTATTCACCACAGCCAGAAGCTAGAAGCAACTGCACAGACAAATGAAGAAATGAAAGTTGTGTACACATACAGTGGAATGTTAGTCTTAAAACAGGAAGGGGATTTGTGTACAAGCTACAGCATGGGTGAACCTTGAGGACGTTATGTCAATGAGGTCAGCCAGTCATGAAAAGACATATACTAGATAATGCCATTTATGTGAGGCACCTAAGGGGGAGTCAATGCATCAAAACAGAAAACAAAAGGTAGTTACTAGGGGCTGAAGCAAAGGAAAATGAGGAATTTTTATCTAGCAGGCATAAGGTCTTACTATTGCAGGATGAAACATTCTGAAGATTGTGTATACAACAATATGCATATAATTAACATGACCCAACTGCACATCTAAAAAAAAAACTAAGACAGTACATTCTAAGGTATGTATATTTAACCACGATTTTAAAGAAAATGCATAGATAAATGAGCAAAGCAAAAAAGTGGGTCATACACGGACCAATGATGCAGGTTCACCAACTAAATGTGATAATCAAGTTCATTTATCCAAGATCTCTATCCAATGACCATACCTAAAATATGGAGTTTCAACTTTGTGTCTGTCAGGCACAGGACTAAGGGTTCTTAAATGCTCTCCCAATCCTGTGTGGTAGGGCATTATCATATTTTATCGTATTTTCCAGATCATAAGTGAGGAAATTAAAAGGTACAAATACTGACTAGCAGTTACACAATAAAAGGCAGATTTAGAATTTGTATTTAGGCCATTGAGAACATAGGCTCTGAAACAATACAGTAGATGTTTTTCTCTTCTCTTTACTGTGAGGAGTCCTTATTAATCAATAACAAATGGTTACATAACCAAAAAGAAAAATATGTGAAGAAAATGTCCAGCCATCTCTGGATTAAAAACCACAGAAGCCCAAAAAGACTGATGATTCTACTCAGTTTCACGAGAAAACAACAAATGCAAATAAAACATCAAGGTGTTACAATTTTAGACCAGGGATTCTCAACAGCAGTTAATTTTGCCACTCCTTCCCCCTATCCTGTATATTTGTCATAATTGAGGGTTACCATTAGCTTCCAGTGGGTAGAGGCCACAGATAGTAATAATTAACCATCTTGCAACACACAAGGAAGTCCCCTACAACAATGAATTATGCACTCCAAAATGTCAGTAACACCAAGATTGGGGAACCCTGTTTTTAGATTGGTCTTTTATTCTTAAATGAATCAAAGACCATCCTCCATTTAAATACAAAGCTGAGCTGCAGATACAGAGCTGAGATCAAGAGGAATACATCAAGGAAATAATAAGAACAAACAAGGCTGGAGAGAGAAGAAAGCTTTCAATGGGAGCAGAACACTGACTGTTAGGAAGGAAGAGCCTTGGACTCAAGCCTTGCTCCAACTTCTTGGCAATGTAAGGACAGGGCACAGATTAAAATCAGCCTTCGCCAGGCCCTCCTAGGAGTTCTCTCCAAGATGTCATTTTTGCCCTTGGCCAAAATATAACACACAGCACACCTGGAAGATTTAAAGTTATTTGTGATCGCTCCCAGATGGAAACAAGCAAATGCTCAATATTAAAGTTATAATTAAATCTGCACAACTTACCTGGAGATAAACAATTATAGTTACATGGTTATCAACTTATGCTAGTTAAGAAAGTTCATGTTAAGTTTTTAAAAAAAACAACAGGAAAATAGCATCCAACACTGAACAGTGATAAAAGCCAGAGAGGAAGGAAGGAGGGCATGCTGATACTGAACTTCTGAAAATATTAATAGATCAACCTATCCACTTGGCATGGATTTCCATTAAACCTTTTAGAAAATGACCACAGGTCAGTTGTGTAGTTTCTGGTGAGGGCTTTGCCAGCCTTATGTAAGCCTTTCTTTCTGGGTTCACTGCTATCGTTTCTATTGCCCACTTTCTCCGTGATTCAGGCACTAGAATATGCTCAGGAGAGGCACACGGCATTCAGCCTCAATGGGTGAAACCTACCCTGTGACACTTCCCTCTGCATCTCAATTCCAAATGATTGTAAGACTTTCCAAGAGGAGGGAATGTCTAGACAGGGACATTCCCCTGGTGACTGTATAAAATACAGCCTACTTCTGTTGCCCTAAAGTTCGTTGTGCTAAGTCAATGACCAGATAACCTACCTTAATATAGTACAGTATTTGTATCACTTGTATCTAACATTATTTGTATCACTTGTGTACATTTTGTCTAGACATACAGGTGAATGAGCATAATTTTTTTGGAGAGAAATAAAATGTGTTCAGAGATATTGAGCTTATCTGAAAGTCACTTGTTGGACATTTTTAAGGAACACATTTTACAATGGGAAACAAGCCAATAAAATATATTATATAGTCAAAATAAGTATCAAAAGACCAATCAAACAGAATTTTTAAAATTTCAGGACAATTGTAATTCTACCACACACACAAAGCAAGACTCTTACTCCAGTTAACATCCAATTTAACTCTGAGCTTCCTAAGCAAATGAAGCCAAACAAGCAATCATTCAGTCAATGAATCAGGTACTGAAAATCCAAGACAATGCTTCATTTGGAGATGTTTACATACGGGGACTATGTTGATGAATAAGACATAATATTTGCTGTCTTCCTACGCAGTAAGCAAAATTACAGGTAGTAACAGCTGAACATCAAGGGGTGTGTGTGTGTGTGTGTGTCTCCCTGGTTGAGCTTTGGTTTTAAAACTTTACCTACCACTTACAAGCTGTTGACTCATATTATGCAAATGAGTTGCTTAAATAATTCAAAAGAAAATCACTATTTTATGTGTTTTCCTTGTCCTTACAGTGTTTGTACTAGCACTTTCTTTTTTTTTTTGTACTAGCCCTTTCAAAGTGAAAAGAATGACAGCTTCTAATTTTTCAATGACAAAGTTCCTTTTTGTTATTTTTAAAAATTTAAAATACATTTATTCCTCTTCCTTTCAGATAATATTGGAAATACATCTCTTTGGAGACTCTATTTTCAAATGATAGTTCACATCTTGAAAATAAAATTAGAGTTATCACATCAACACAGCAAAATTTTGCTTACGTCATGAAAGTAGGCTGTGTTGCCATACTGTGGGCAAGACGGGATACCTAATAGCAAATGTGACTGGCTACTCTTGTGGCCTTGTGCATCCCTAGAGAAGCAGGTGAGAAGTCAGAAGGATGGACTCATAAATGGAATTTTACAGTGAAGGATGGAAGGAAGAAAAGAAAGGAAGGAGGGACAGAAAGAGGAAGAAACAAGTATTGAATACTTAGACCAGGTCATTTGCAGTTATAAAAGTCAATCCCAGTAAACACTGTAAGCGTATCTTTACCTTTTCCCATGTCCTTGATGATGATATGACAGTCAAATGCAGGTGATCTGTTGTCACCATCCCAGAGGTGGAAGGTGAAGCTATCTTGAGTCTGGGAATCCAGGGCCCCAGTGTGTGTGTATCTCAGCAGGTTCAGATCCACGTCCTCCTGAGTGCAGTCCATGCCCGGGGCGAGGGGGACCCAGTCCCTCCCTATCTGAAAAGTGCCAGAATTAGTTAGCTGCCCATGTTTGTTTTATTCTCCGGCTGAGTTAATGGATATTTTACACACTCCCTAGAAACTTCAACAAAAATATTTCAGAAAAATTCCAAATGATTTTTTGCCATATTGCCTCATTTTTTCTTTTCAAAGAAATATATTAAAATAATGTAGGACTGTGGGAGAAAACTGGCTTAAACCAAAGGATTTTTGACAAAGTCATGTGACAGTTCAACAGCAGCAATACTTCCAACGTATTTATCACGAGCAATCATAGCTGATTAAATATTCCAAATAACGAGAGCAGGTGGGTAATTGAGATGCTGGAATGGGTTCTTTAGAAATTAAATGTGTTTCTTTTGGAGTTTCTTTCTTTTTTTTAGTTCATATCATTGTACAACTAATCAAATCTGTTTTTTCCAGGTGGTTCATTACTAGGCTTCTCTGATAAGAAAAAACAGAATTAATGCATTTATTCTCTACTTCATTTTCTAGCCTTACTAAAACCTAAAGCAAATGGTCAGGATCCTTATCACTTCCTACATTTATACAAAAATATAAGCTGAAAATATCATACATTATTTTTAATCTGGATCTTCTAAAAACATGCCAAAATTAGCTAGGAATATATTCTGCACACAGCTTAGTACAAAAAATTGTGGCATTTTCAATTAAAAGAGGTTCTTGTGTTGGGGGTTGGCTAACAACTGAGACTATTATAAGTGAATTAATAAAATTTTATCTTCTTAATAAGCCCATTGCTATTGTCTTAAGATACACACATAGTTTTCCCTAAAAAAAACCCCATAAAAAGTTATTTGATATAATTCAAGGAAAATATCAATTAAAACATTTACAATATGAAATCATATTGTGCTTGTCTTATCTGGTTTAAATGACTAAACAGAGACCTAAATTACTCACTTTTTGTTTCCTTTCATATATTATGCTGCAGACTCTCACTTTTTGGCAAAAGAGCTTTGCCTTCTCTCCTCCTTATTGTGTTACCACTTCTTCTTATGTCATTCTACTTTATAAAACTTCTTCTTTAATATTTTTGCCCACCTTGTATTCAATGCATGTTCTCCCCAAGATTTAGTGGATAAAAGTTAACTGTATTGTTATAATTCAGTGTTTGTTTCCTTCATAAGATCTATTTGCAAATATAGTTTTTCAAACAGATTCTCCTTCAACTTTTAAATTAGACAGCCTATGATTTTAATTTTTCCTCTTTGCAATCTTGCCCAAGAAAATAAACACAGAAGAAGATACCATTTGCTCTGTCTTATCTCCATCTAATATCATCTCTCTTACAGCCCAAAATGTGAGTAATATAATCAACTGAGGAAGAAAAGGAAAGTGAGACTCAAAATGAGAAAACCAAGTACAGCCCACAAGAAACAGAAGTCCAGGAGGCCTGGATTCTTGGTCCCCTGTCTGAGAAAGCTTTGGGGAGCCCCACAGGAGGTGCAGAGAATGCTGTGGAGCCCCACAGGGAACACGGACCCATCTGGATTTTCACATACCCAAAACAGTTCAGTTCCCAAGCTACCCAAATGTGTGAGCTCTCACTGCATTTCCGCTTCATTACTCTTTGAAATGAAATAAGGACACAGCTGTACCTCAATTTAAACCAGTGATTGCTCTTCACTCTGATTCTCTATGGTGCCTACAGTCTAAGACAATCAAGCTGCTGTTCCACACAGAATGAATCCTTGCTGCTTTTCTAGGACTGTGCCTACATTCATTCCATGAAGAGTCAAGCATTCAGTGCAATAATCACATTGGGGATGGCTAGTGGCTGTTGCTAGTCTTAATCCACCATTCAAATAAACACTTTGATTATTCAGCTGACCTTTCCAAGAGACTGGTCTATAATTTGGGGTGTGCTAATTTTTAAGCATCATGTGCACAGTCTGAATCAGGCTGAAATCTTACTATTCTAGGACTACAATGAATCCAGGAGGTCTGATCTATAAACACGCTGTTGGAAAGTTAGCAATAGAGCCACGTGACTTGACCTCTAGTATCCCCCAAAGTTTTCATGCTTCCTTGCTTTCTATGAAAGCAAGTCATTTCCAGGATATACACAAATCCATGAATGTTAATTCACTGTGTAATGTTGGATTTTACTGCAGTCAAATACAACAGTTATTAATATCTGACAGATTTTAGTAGGATGAGATGAGTTCCACATGAAGTTTCTCCCAAATGTGCCTTTTGCTTCTAAGCTTTGCCCACCCCAAACTTAAGCTGAAGACTCTAGAGCAGCAAAGGATGTAGGACTGCAGAATAAACATACTAACCTTTTAGCTTTTAAATTCATCCTAAACAGAATACTGAACAATGTGGTACAATTATTGTTTGCGGTACAAGCTGTCTCTCTGGAGAAGAGATCAGGGTTTTCCCTGCTCGGGGAGAAAGGCGAGCATTGGAAAAGAATCAAGAAAGCTACTGCTTGCTGCAGGCCACTGAGAAGGCAGGCAATATAATACTCAGGTGAGATCTGTAGTCTCAACAAAGGGAACTTGCTGCCCTCAGGTCACACTCTATGGTGTCATGAGGACAAAAACATTATTTGCTGGGAAACTGGGGCAGAAGGAGCTTCAAATTTTCCTAGGCCTGACTGTCATGAAAGAATAATCAATTTTTTCCTGTTCTTCAGAATGGTTCCTTACCTTAGAGGGAGAGAGAGGACGGGAGGTGGGGAGAGGAGAGGGGAAGAGAAGGGGAGAGGGAAAAATTGATTTCTTGGACCTAAAGGAGTTCTGTGACTGAGGTAATGGATGTTAAAGAATAAAGTTACATGGATCATACAAAACAGAAATAGTGGGAATGAAGACATCTTAAAAGATGCTGGATTCTCTCTCAGAATTTAGTGATAATATGGGAAAGGAGCAATGGAGAATCTTAACATTGGTTGAATTTACCATTAGTTGACTAAGAAAATTTTAAAGGGTATGAATTCTCTGTGGTGCAGGAAAATTAGAATTTCTACTTCTGGGCAAAAATATGGCTATTTGGGAATAAATGCAATTATAAGAATATGTATGCTGAGAAAACGTGTGCCTGCTACATTCATTTTGAAAAACAAAAGGACAAAGGCCACTAACCTTAAGCTGAAGTTGCCCATTTTGGGGAAATCTTTCAAATAAATAGTAAATCTTCTCCCTAGGTGTGTCTTTGTCTACAGCAGAAAGAACAGCACTAGAAAGAATACGAGTATCTCCCATGTTCATTGCAATTTCAGCCTTCCTGGAAAAAAAAAAAAAAAAGGCAAACACCTGGGTTGATATAAAAGCAGGAGTTATTACTTTAGCAGAGGGTGCTTATATTGAGTGCTACATTTCCCGTCCTCCAACAGTTAAGGAGTTAAAGTACTCAAAGGACAAGCAGACACGTAAAGTGAATTCTTTCACTCTACATGGTCAAGTCTGAAAACACAATGAGATAGCAGCGATGGATAGAGTACCAATTGCTTTTATACATGTAGAACTTTACAATTTTATAAGTCGAAGTGTAGCTTGTACAATGATTTGTTTCCAATATTTCATTTGACACAACAGTGCCATGCAGTGAGAGGACGAAGTACTATCTTTCTATTTCTCAGACAGAAACTTACTGAGAGAGATCCGGTGCTTTACTCTATGCCCTGTGCTGAGTCCCCTTTGGGATATGGCACTCTGAGTTTGGTACTGTTAGGTAATCTGTGATCTCCCTGTCACTCATCCTCTCCCTGGTAATGTTCTGGAAGCCTCAGTTCGCGGCAAGGCATCTCATCCCAGCATCAGGACTTTCAGTTGGTTAATTCCTGATAGCCTGACCTGTAGACTGGGGCAGCGAGCAGACGGGCAGGGGTGGCTGTCTTCTCTGGAACTGCTCCTATAGACCCTTACCAGGGCTGCTGCATTCACAAATGATTCAGTATTCTCTCTGGTACCACACAAGTGAGCAATGGATCTCTTTCTGCAAGCGTTTCTAGCTTTGGGCTACGGCTGTACTCTGCGCCTTGACAGCTTTGTTTCCGGGACATATTGCAGACCTGGATTTCTTGGGGCCCAGAGCAAAAACATTTGAGTAGCACCAACTGGCTCCAGCTACCTTCTGTTCCTTTGCTGAGAAGCCAATGCCTGCCTGAACATCTCAGTTAACAACTTCTTTACCTAGAGAGGGGTTTTGCCCACCGAGGACTGATGTTCTCCCAGACAATAGGAGACTTTCACCTGCCTCTTTACTTGAGAATAATACCCCCATTATTCTAGAGGACTAATGAGTCTGTTTGTTGGGAGCTTATTGAGACTTGTGTCACTATTTATAAGGAGAAATAGATTGATGAAAACAGGAAGTTGATACGCTGAAGAAGATAAATGGTTTGGCAGGAAAAAGTATCACAGTTAAATACTGGAGAAGACAAGGGTGCCATAATCTGGGTTACCCTGAAAAGGTCCTTGGGACAAGGATGGTGACGTAGGTAATTTATTTAGAAAGCATTCCCGGGAAGCCAGCGCGAGGGAACAGGTAAGAACAGAAAAGAGGAAAAGGCAGAAAAGGGTGGTTTTATTGCTGTGGGTAGTTGGGGTTCAATCTTGGTGAGGATATTTTTTTCAATTCTATTTTTTTTTTAAGAAATAGAATCTAGACTTTATTATGTGTGATGGTATGAACAGCTGTTTTGAAGAAAACAAAACATTATGGCAGCCATTGCTGATTTAATATCGTCTTGCTTAGAAGTCCTACCATGCTTCTACTCTGCTATTACCATCAGTGCTATCATGTTGTGTCTTATTGGGATTTTAATATATGTGATAGTATAAACAAATTTTTTATTGAAAGTGAGATATGAATTGATCATTCTCTGTTATTTGGTTCAGAATATACCGTAATTCTTTCATTCTTTTGAATGGTTTTATACTATTTTGTTATGTTTGATACTATTGTATTTGAAACTACGCTCAACTATAGCAGAGAAAGATATTTTGATAGCTACTGTTACTATCTGGTTGTCTTATTGTAAAGTGCTGTGTTGCTTATGTTGTTCTGATCTGCTTTGTTCTGCCCTTTTTTGTTTTATTCTCTTTAAAATAAAAAAAAAGAAAAAAAAAAAGAAATAGAATCTAGCCAGGCTGGCCTGACCTGTGGGCTCAAGAAATTTTCATGCCTCAGTCCCCCATGTGGCTGTGCACAGCTGCTGGGGATTGTGTAAAACACCATGTTGAACGTGACTCGGAGTGTTTACCTTATCCTCCAGTTCCAAGCTTACAGGCAGCCCCCACAGTCTACTCTCCCTGAATGGGGACCCAGCGAGCTCAGCCTGACACCCTCGAGGTAGAAAAGTGCCTCAAGGCACGGCCAGCTCCTGAGGCTGATCCCTGACTCTGTGCCAATGCATTCCTGACCACTGCCCCTGGAGTCAGAAGTGGCCCACGGGGAGCAAGAGCACTTGCTGCAGCATCTTAAAAAACTAACAAAGAAACAGTGTCAACTGCTGCAACAGGATGCAGTCTGGGAGAAGGGCCACGCGATCTGGCGGGAATGCAAAAGGGAATTTTAAAGGGGGCAGCTTTAGTGAAGTGCTCTGAGGAAGTGGGCAGAAATGGAAGAGGCCCCACAAACTACTCTGCCAAAAGATTTGGTGGTGAAATGCATAGAGACTGGGCTCTTCTGCATTTTTAGAACGAGAACAGCAGCTTGGATTTTTACACTTATGATTGCTCATATATACTAGCTGGTCTTTCTTTTGAGCAGCGTTATGTATTTTGATTCACTGAAGTCTTTGCAGTAACCCAATGAAGAGGACACTGGGACTGCCTTAGACACAGAGGGGTACAGAGATGTACAAGGAGCTGTTCTACTCCTGTGTTTAAGGTCAGACCTCTGGTAAGTGGCTTAATTGAGTCAATCCGATTCCAGCTTTTGCTCACTTAACCACAAACTATATCTCTGTGACTATCAGGAAGAGGAACAAAAAGGGAGAAATTAAAGATGCTAGAAAGAATAACAACACATTATAGGAGGAGACAAGGGCACAAATGGAAGAGAAAGGGAAAGCACTTCCTCTCCACAAGAAAGAAGGAAACAAAAAAAGGCAAAGGAAAGGAAGAGATTTTGAAAAAAAAACCGATAATACCTGAGGTGATAGATAAGCCAATTACTCTGACCTGATCCTAAAACATTGTGGACATGTACTGAAACAAGACACTGTATTCCAATCAATAAAAATAAAAGATATATTTTTAAGAACTAATAAAAAAGAACTTTTAAATAATTAAACTAAACTTTTAGTTTTTATAATCATATTTCTTATAATGCAAAATAACAATGAGAATATCATGCTTAATTTTTTGGTATTAAATGACTAATAGTCACTGGTTTTTACTAATGAGCTTCCTGATTCAGACTTTACTTCCATATTTCAAAATGAGTAGAATGTGTTGCTAATTCAGTGTGGTTATAACTGACACATTGTGTCAATTTGACAAGTTTAGTTTAACTGAAAGACTCAGCAGGGAGCCAGGATCCTTACATTGTAAATATCCTCATCCTGTGCAAGAGGAGGGCACAGAGATTTTATGAGTGTTATATCTGTCCTGGGAGAGGGGTCTGTGTATAATATAGGGGAGGAGAAGAGGTTTGTTTTCTCCTTTTGCTCTGGTTGCTGCCTTGAAGTGTTGCCCCAGTGCCATGACACCCTGCCTTGGAGCCAACTGATTATGGACTGAAACCTTCACAAACAGTGAGCTAAATAAACCTTTTCTTCTTTCATTTTGGGTGTCTGGTGTTTTGCCCCAACAACAAGAGAAAAGTAACCAAGACAGCATATTACATACCAGCTTACTAATGAAAACAATGCAGCTCAGAGAAAAAGTTACATTAGAATGAACAATAATGTCAGAAAAGCCTAATGATGAGCAATATTACGTTTACTGACTCTACTGTTTTCCTTAATTTCTTTTTTTCTTTTTCTTTTTTCTTCCTTAACCAACTAGATGCTTAAAAACTATATGCAGAAATGTACTCAACTGTAAGTAAGAATACCTGTCAGGAAATATCTATTAGTGTTTCCTAAAATTAGAAGAAATATTTATAGCCATTTAAAAAATAAGAGTTGAATGATTGCAAAAGAAAATCTACCATGAGCTTAAGGGGGCTCCTTGAAGAACAATTTTTTTTTAATTGGTACTAGGGATTGAACTCACGACCATGCACTTGCGAGGCAGGCACTTATGCTGCTAAGCTAAATCTCCAGCCCCAAAGGAGCTTTTTGTTATTTTGTCACAGTAGCTCAGCTTTGATCTGGTGACTGTATGATGTAGGAAAGACATGGCTATACCATCTTTTAAAATTATTATAATTATTTAACCAGATTACTTGTACTAATGAATGGAGCTCAGTGCAACATTTCCAAACATGTATATAACGTACTTTGATTACATCCAACCTGCCTACTCCCCATAAAAAAAGACTAATTGTAATCATTCTCTCCCTTCCCTCTTCTCAATAGCCCATCATCTATTTCAGGTCAAAAAAAAAAAAAAAGAAAGAAAGAAATTTTTGAGATGAAGCCTTGGTGATTTTGTAGCAATAGCTATCTCAGGAAGCAAGGACATGGCCTTTGGAGTCGGTCAAAGTTGAGGAGTGCCTGGTGTGAGCAGTTTTACCACTCTGATCCTGGTTTTTTTTAGTAAGGATAATAATACCTAATCCTTCCCCCAATTTGGATGAAGAGTTAATGAAAAAATACGTGAAAAAAATCTAATACAATGTCTGTCATTAGTAAGCATTTAATAAATGCTGATTTTTACTCCCTGGCCTCTTATAAATTAAATAATTAGAAAAGGATTTGCAACATTGCAATACCCTTCATATTTTCATTGATATAAATCAAGGCCAAACCAGTCTGACAATCTAACTAGGGAAGAAAGACTTAGAAGTTTCTGGTAAATACTACTGGTCAAATTGATGTCTGTGGGACCATCCTTACAGTATTCCCCATAATGCTTTTTTTGGTTTTGTTTTTGTTGTGTCATCCTAGGGCTTGAAGCTATGGCCTCCTGCATGCTAAGCAACACATAAGGACTTTTAAGGACCTACTTGCTGGCCCATGAGGGACTAGTGGGTGAGCAGCCATGATAAGGAAGGGACTTCTTTGAGGCCCCCTTTTCTGCAGCCTGCAGGAGACTTTGACATATTACATATTTTTAGGAAGTTGTTCCATTCCTGATAAAAAGAAACTCAGATTGTCCCCACTGATCTCTCTCACTGATACACCGATGAGTACAGACATAAAGTTATCTAGGAACGAGACACTTATCCACACCTAGCCCTAGAGAAGAGCCGGGCTTTCTAACTATCCATGCAGTTCTGTGTACTTGTACAGTTCTGTACAGTTGCCAGTTGTAAAAGAAATGGCCAGAACTATGCAAATGCAACTGATAAAATCTCTGAACCCTATGATCAAACTCGGAGAGGCTAGAGAGGGAGATCATGAGAAAGTCTGCAATTATTAACTGCAGAATACTTTAAGGCAGTAATTGAGGTGGTAGGCAGTGTTGATTCTATTATGGAACATAATAGAAATGTGGCAGATCAAGGAATGCAGGCTGATGAAGGAAGGGAGGATATCATTGCCCTCCATCACTCAGTTGGAAGTTTAACCAAATCCATTGCGAGGACTCACTACAGATAACATGACCACACTTTAGTCAATTAATATATTGACTACACTTTGATGTACATGTGCATGTGTTTAAATGGTTGGTAGAATGCACATTCTATACTGCATGCGTAGTCATTTTTACTTTTAGTACCTAGCTAGAATTTTTAGGAGAAAATCAAACAATTAAAGAAATAATCACCAAGAGTGGCGGTGTGTTCCTGTAATCCCATACTTGGGAGAAAAGAGAACTGCAAATTCGAGGCAGGTCTGAATAATTTAGCAAGACTTTAAGACTTTGCCTCAAAAGAATAAATAGATAAATAAATAAATAATAAGTTGGGATGTAGATCCATGTTCCTGGGTTCAGTCTCTAGCGTCATCCAAAAACTAGCTCTTCTAGAAAGACTGCTAAGCAGCATTTGCACTAAGGGTTCCCGGTGTTTAGGTGGGCAGGGCACACTGGACACAGGGGAGCTGTGGGAGAAGGGCTGCTTCTTACAGTACACACACGCTTTGTCTCCATACTCCATAGGATGTTATAGAAACCTGAAAGGAACTCTTTTCAGGAATCTTACTTGCTCAGGGTTGGTTTCTCATCATTCACCGGGGTGATCTCTACTGAAATGGTTCTAAGTATTTTATGCTTCCCATCTGACAGCTGGATGGCAAAGTCATCAGCAAGGCTCTCCGAGTCATCGTGCATGTATGTCAGCCTCATCCCTGGAAGAAGGAAAAACAGGAGAAACAAACCTCTCATGATGGAACCATCCCAACACATCACAAATAATCTGTTCTAATTTCTGAAATTGGTTTGTGAAGTAAAAGAGTGACTTCATAGCCACTTAAAGATTCTTTGTTTAAGTAATTTAAAATTTCATAAGGTCTTAGTTTAAAATTAGTATAGAAAGAATTTATCAGGTGTTGGTGTGATTAAATGAAACTCAGAAAATAAATGACTCGAGGAAACTTAGAGTCCTATCTTGAGCCAATTACCAACTACAAATTCTAAGTGGATCAAAATCTAAATATAAAAATTATATTTAACTATATTTTAAAGGTTATCTAATACTTCTATAGAAATGCAAGAAATCTTGAATAGCCAAAATGATCTTGAAAAAGAACATAGTTGAAGGAATTATATTTCCTGTTCTCAAAACATACTACTCAGAAATACTAAGAGATTTGCACCAAGATTTATGTAAAATGTTTATTGACATGTAAAGTTTAACACTAAGAAGTGAGAAACTATCTGAAAACAGCAAAATAAAAGGTAGATAATAGGAAAGTGACAATAGGAAGGGACATAGCTCATTTGCAAAAGAGACGGGGACCAAAAGTGGTGAGATGGAAGGAGGGATAAAGGAAAGACAAAACAGAATTAAGATGTGTTATGTACAGGTACAATCCGCATGCTGAATGTAATTATTTGTACCAAAAACAGGTATTATATAAAACTTTTTAAAAAATCCATTAAAAAAATAAAATTTAAGTACAGGACACCCACAGAAACACCGTAAAACAAAACAATAAACTCTAGCTATTAAAAAAAACTATGTTTTCAATTAATAGTCAAAGTATAAGAAAATTATTACATTTCATAAGAAAAAAGATTACATGAGATGGCAGCAGTTTTGTAAGTTCTGTATATTTAGAGGGCTGTTGGAGAGAATTTTTTTTTAATATATGCATAAATGAACTGATGATAAAGCAGAAGTGAAAAGATCTAATCTCTGGAAATGTCACTAAAATATTAACCTAAACATTAACATATATGAACATTTTTTATTTCTTTTCAAAGCAACCATCTAGTCTATACTTTACACAATGAGGATGAAATACTTATTTAATCTAGTAATAAACCAACCTGATAACACTTCTCCTGAGAGTAAAGTTTGAATTATTATTTCTTTTGCCCTTGTCATAAATTTAAAATTAAAGTATATTTGTAACAATATATCCAACTTTTTGCAGCATGCAGTTATTTGGTCATATCATCAAGTAAGACCCAGAATTTACTTTTCTGTAATTGATAGAAATTAAATATATATGCCTTAGCTTTTCAAATTTAAACATGAAGCAATATTGTGAAACTATTACAAAATAAACTTGGAGACAGAAAGCCTACATTCTTATTGCAGGAACAAGTAACTGAGAGACAACAGGAAAATGCCAAAAGGTGCTAAAGTGAAGCCAGTACAGAGAAGAAGTGGTCTTCCAGTCCAGGTGGGCTCCAAAAGGAGCTGAATGGACAACTGTCTTGCAGGACATGGAGAATGAGAACATTCCAGACTGAGAAGATAAAACACGAGGAGAAGAGAGGAGAATGAAGTAGGCAGTCATTCTAGAATCACACACTTGGAGCAAAGTTCTCAAAGTATGTATGTGGAAAATGAGATAAGATTGTTTTTTTGTAAAAGAGTGATTAAGAAATAATTTAGGCTGCTATTTCAATATGTCATTTCCCTCAAGAGCAAATTATCTTCTCGGAGGCTAATGAGTCTTTATTATATGTGTTTCTATATTTGTTTCCACTCTGGACATTTTGGCAGACGAATCTCTTAAAATTTCGTTCCGTGATCCCAATAGTTTTAAAAGGGAATTTTTCACTATGACATTAAAAATTTTCACTAAACTACTGAAATCACAAAAATCATTTTTTACTGGAGCTGTAAAAGTGAAAGAAAATATGCCATTACTTTTTAAATTATCTATCATTTCTACCTTCATACCCTATGTTAATTCAACCTTTTGACCAACATCTCCCATCAGCCTTTGGTGCCCCCCATTCTATTGTCTAGTCATGTGAGTCGACTTCTTTAGGGTCCACATACAAGTCAAAGCTAAGTTATTAAATCAACAACAAATGATTAAAAGTGCGATATGAAATACCAGACTTGAAGAGATCCATGGAAAAGTTGTGAACTAGTTCGTGTTTCTTCTGGTCAGGGCTGGCCAGCCGCTTAATGTGGAGCAAGTCTTTGCTAAAGACCCTGTTGACAAGGAGGCCGTGGCGTGGCTTATGAAGAATGCTGAACAGTAAGAAGTCCTTGGGGATGTCACGGTCAGCAGCACTGATGATGGACGAGTCCAGCTCTATCATCTGACCCTCACACACCTGGACAGGAGCAAGTCAGGAAAGTCAGCTGTGTGTGAACCACAACTTCTCTACTAGTTTCATTTAACAAACCACTAAAAATTTTCATTTGAAGGTAAGTCTATTTCAGTTTTTCTAAGGTGTTCATATATGTAATGAGTCACAAGAGAAATTGCTGATTTAATAGAAATATAAAAATCTATTAGTTGCTTTCACATTTTTCTAGAGATTTCAGATTGTGAAATTGGATCTAGAATCTTCACTTTCCAATACCAATCTGTTATTTTAATCTCCTGATTGTCTATGATTTTTAATGTTGTTAATTGCTCTAGAAATAGCAGAAATATCTGCTAGGTACACCAAGTATATTTGGTGGTTTTAATTTTTATTATTATAATAAAAACTTCATTGCAGTCAACAATTGGGAAGGATGCTTCTAGTGTATATTTTAATTCTGGCTCCCTTACTCTCCTAATCTCACACTTCTAACTTCCCCGAGCCACTTCTACTTTCTCCCTATACCTCGCTTCAGGTTGCACAATCCTTTAACCACAAAGAGTGGAAAGCTTATCTCGCTACGTGTAGGATCTAGTCATTCAGAACTTGATGAGGTCGTATTTTGCTGTCGTGTTTTTTTTTTCCCCCTTTTTTCCCTCTTATAGTAAGACTAAAGAAAACCAAGGAATATTTTTGTTTCCTACTTTAAAATATGGCAAGATCTAAGGAGTAAAAGTATAGAAATTCTACACGTATTTCCAGGAATCTGCACTGTTATTGTGCTACATGCTGCATTCTCAGGAATCAATGTCAGGTGAGACTGTGAAGGGCCCACCGTAATACAAGGAGGAAAATGTCTATCACTGCTAGGTATCCATAATCAAGCACAGTAGGAAGGAGGATACCAGGATGTCTTCAAGACTGATTTTACCACTACATCTTGAAGGATACGTGTGATTTAGGCTTGTGAAAATGCCCTTTCTTTTCAGTCTCTCTCATTGACTTGAAGGGAACCTTCCTACAACCACTCTTTATGAAACTTCCTGAAGAACTATTCACCAGAAAACATAATTGGGCTAAAAGGATGCTGATTCTTTTTACCTTATTACAGACTAAGTCAGCATGTTGATTAATTCATAATGATACATGTATGGGATTATCTTTGGTGGTAACTCATCTTTTTCTACAAGACCTTTAATAAATCCACTTAAAAAGACATTGCATTATTCTTCTTTGTGAAGCTTGACTATATAGCTTTTATCCACCTTAAATCACTGTGTGGCAGTGGTTCTCATTTATAGAACAGTGAGTTTGTTCACAAAATTACTAGGAAATGTTATTGAAAAAGTGGGATGGGGGATTACAACAATAAAAATCTAGATCAATACACATAAAATGCAGCCATTTATAGTGGATACTTTTAGATGGATTATAATAGCTGAAACTAAAACATTAAATCTTTTGTAGCACAATTTTATGAAAGTCTAACTACCTATCCAATAAATAGATTTTCTCACAAGAAACAAAATATGGTTATCATAAAAAATAAAATCCTTTGAGGCTGCCATTGAGACCAGGGGCTCTGTATTTGCTAGTCTGCAAAAGCGTCTCTAAGAAGCATACAGGAAAGAACCATGATTCCTTCCAGGGGAGACCAAGGGACATCTTCCCAGTGGTCTAATTATTTCAAAAGCCCCTACCCTAGATAGATACAAGACAATAAAGGTAGGTACAGAAGAAATCATTTGTAGTTTTGTTCCCCCCCACACACACACACATAATACTGAAGGGCTCTCCAGAGAAACCCATGTGCCAACAGAAAGCAAAGGCAGACAGGAGCTGGCTCTGAAACTTCATGCCAAGGCGACTCTCATACACCATTAAGCTTCAGTTGAAAATTAGAATCAAATAAAGACTCTCACATTTAGAATATGACTGTTTTTAGTTAAAGTGAAAGAAGGCTTTGGTCAATATCATAAAAAAGATGACAAATATAAGTGATGGCACATATTCATTATGGATCTACTCTGCCTAACCATCTTGGTCTTCACGGCTACCCTCCTATCCTTCAAAATGACTTAATAAACATTCTGCAAGTGAGGAAATGAAAGCTCATAGAGAAACAACCTGACCAAGATCTTACAGCTATTAAAAGCAACAGCCAAGCCCTGCTGTTTCCAAAGTCTATGCTCACAGAATTTGTTAATACATATGTCTGAACCAAATAATCACAAAAACGTTATATAATTGTTTGAAAAGAATTAAATAGTGATCCATAAAGATTTCCATTATATGTAAGTTAGAGATTTTTTTTTCAGATGGTAAAGGACTTAGTAGTGTGTATTATATGATCCTTTATTTGTAAATAAAACACAGAGAAATCACACTACACATAGACATATTACTATAGTGTATAAATTACTTACCTCCTTTATGCCTAATTTCCTGTTTTGAAATGGCTAAAAAACAATACCATTCATCTCCCTAAAAGTCTAATGTGAGAATTAAATATAAATACATGTAAAGGCTTGGAACCTACAACCTAGTAAGTGCTCCATCCTATATATAGGCAATCTAGTAATAGCATACATGGAGCTGCTATAAGCTAGCAGCTGCTTTACCACTACTGCTGTTATGAAATTAATAGTTTCCAAGTGACTGCATTACATTACAGAATGTGCCTTTTCCATCCCTTAGCAACTTAAAAGTGGTAAGTGCACCTGCAACAATGCAAATGGACTAGGTGAAAGTAAAATTCAGAAGACAGTAAAAGAAACGGAACATTCTGATGTGTTTCTTACACTGATATTCTGTACTACAAACTCAGGAACTTCATCATTGGTGGGGTTGATTACAACAGAAAACAGTGCCTCCTGGGAGCGTCGTTTGCCATCTGTGACGTGCACCACGAACTGGTCGGCGGTGGGTTCTATCCTCAGATGCCTGGACTGCACGTAGTTAATGTGCAAAGCTTTTAGGTCTTTCCACTGAAAGGACGCTAGCGCGCACCAATATGGAACAGGTAAAACAAATAAGACATCAGAGTTGCTGCAACACCTGCCCAATGTCAACATAAAAGCAGAGATCCATAGATCATTCAGAAGGATTCAAATTTGCATGGAAGACAAAAGAACAATGCCTGCTAACCAAGATGTGCAGGGGCTTTGTGACCACTCTCCAGAGTGTGCAATGAATACTAAAGATACTGTCTCTTGATTAAACCACTGCTTCTTTATGAGCAGTACCTGCCATACTTGGGTAAGAAAGCAACCACCTCTTTCACATAAAGGCAAAACAAGAGTCAATTAATCATACATCTACTTGACAAGCATATCAAGCAATTGATTGCACTAACTGGGACTAGCTGACCTGATATTTAGGTATTGTGGTGTGGCCTAAAATCAAAAGGGAAAACAAAATACTCTAAATTGTTGATTAAATCACAGGAAAAATTGAGTAACCTTTAAAACAATTGACGTAAAATCCAATTATCGCTCATATTTTTAAAAATGTGTCTCAAAAGGGACTGGAGACTCCTTTACTTATAAAATGTTGCCTTTGGAAAATTTTGATTGGCTTTCTGTTTTTGTTTTGGTTTTTTTGTCTTTAACTGAAATACAAGAGCTATTTAAATGTCAGGCACATTTTGGTTTCAAAATTAATGACATCTGCTCCAACGTCTCGGGCTTTCTCTGTTGTAAAAATCAGAATATGTTTCCCAGTCTTTTGTACCAATATATATGAAAAATGCTAAAAAAGATGTGAGACTGAGACTTTGTGAGTTCCCACTAGATTAATTCTATCAAAGTAGAATTATGCTGCAATAGGAGCCTTTAGAAACTTTTTTTGTTTTTTTTTTTTTTTTTTTTTTTTTGCGCCAGAGATCAAACTCACAACCTCGTGCTTACCAAGCCACCTCTTGAACCACTGGACTAAATCCCCGGCCCTCTTTAGAAACATTTTATTCTCATATTTTTCACAAGTGAATTTGCATTTACTTTGGTATAAACTTGCATGCATGGGAAAGTCAGAAAAATAGTAAGATACAAAGTAACCAGTTATAATAGTAATTTCTTGAATATATATGGTGCTGTGAACACTTTTATCCCTTCGATCCCCTTGTTAAACATGATCTGACCAATCACATCCATGAAAGATGAGTCATCCATCATTGGTCCTGAAAGCATGACTTACCAACACTTATGCCCGTATTGCTTTTCTCAAACCCCACAGAAGGGAGTGTGTTTTCAAGGTAGCCAAACTGAGGAGGAGAAACCAAAACAAATTCCAAGTCATCTGCAGCTGTGTCGAGGTCAGTGGCAGACAAATGGTTAATGGTAAGTGTGGCCAAGGACCCCTCATCTACAACAAACATGGAACCTGTGTACAAATAATAATATAATTATGACAGCATGTAATCTTCTGACCAGAAAGATGAGGAAAATGGGAGTGATCAAAATCCCGTTTCAGAAAAGCCTCCCACATGCACATACATTATTTCCATGAAAGATGTTCATTTCCTTTGGCATAATTCTCTTAACAGTGAAAATATTCAGGGGTAATGGGTGGAATTTAATTTGACTTATGGAGTGGTTGTTTTTCTTGTACAAGCAAGTCAGATAATAATTGTAAGACAGAAAAAATACTGAATGCTCCAGTACAGCCCTTTACTCATTCTCAAAGAACTCTGATTTCCCTCGTGTCTCCACAGAAGTGACAATGAAAATAAGAATTGCCAAACTGTTTTAATGGTAAGCCACTAAATGTAGTTTATGTACTGTTCAAGATCAGTTGTTACCTCTGTTTGTCAGAGTGTTAATTGCCTGAGAGCTATTATGAATTGCTCATAACGAACATTTTTTCATGCCTGGTGCTTAATTATTCTGCTGGGATAATGCTTCTTTTCCAGAACATTGCTTGGGAGATAGTTTGCAAATTACAATAACATTCATACATATGCTGATTTTTTTTCTCTGAGAGACAGAACATCTACATAATGCTTATGAAGAGATGACTTTCTCAAAAGCAAATAAGGTTAAATGTATATAAATGGTCTCTCTGTTATACTCATTCTAATAGAAATTATTATGGATATCATAAATCACTCTCCAGCAGGTGGCAAATTATATTTTCCCATGTGAAATAAAACCAGAATATTTGAGAATTCCAGTGTTGTCCTTGTCCCAAAGCACACATGTATCCCCCTCCCCTCTCTCTCTCCTTCCTCTCTCCCCTCCCCCCCAAATATTTAAAGAAGTAAACTCTTTTGCTTTTGCCTTGTAAGCTTCTATAGGGGGTTTTCTACAAGTTTCTTTAAAGGCAATTATTAGAGGGCAACTGTTTATGGTATTTTGTCTGTAAATAAAGTATATTATTTCAGCGATCCACAGGTACCACAGTAGGTAATGGTACTTTAACAAAAAACAATTGTCACCTATTGCAATTGAAGGTGGCTGATTGTCTACTGGATGTACTGTGATGTTGAGCTCATACGCTGGAAAGGACTCATGAAGAGGAACAGATGGATTAGTTCCATTGGAGCAACAGCCATTTACAAAAGGGCCAGCTTCTCGATCCGAAACCACCAATGTAATGGTGTCCAAACAAGGCACCAGGCCAACCTCGCCACCTGGAAGGTAAAATGATGTCTGAGACCTGACTTTTTTTAAAATATAGAAAACCAAGATGAAGTCTACTTACACCTCTTCTGCAAACATAGCATGACAAGAGAAGGAACTTATGTGGATAAAATGTAAAATCCGACTTTCTCGTTATGAAATTAAATATAGCCATGAAAATAATTCAAAAATGTCCGTCCATCTGTTGCCTCTAGTGAAAGCTCTGCCAGCCATCTATCACCATATGGAAGGGCAACCCAGGGCTAACAAGGGTCTGACAGTTCACAGATGAACGAGGAAATGGCATGAAACTTGACTGGTGACGGTTTCATTCTTCCCTCATTATTCCTTAACATTAGGACTAATCTTGGGGAGAAGTAGGAGACACACCCTTGTCTCTTTGGTAATTGTCTTTCCATTTGCACCTTAAATAAACAACCAGCACCCACACAGCAGTTAAGCAAACCAGAGGACTCTGGGTAGGTGAAAAACAGTGTTAATCCACCTTTGGATCATTTATTTCTACATCTCCTTTTCATATATTAGCCAAGACTTTTTTTTTTAAAGTAGCAACTATGCCTGGATAAGAAGTGACATATACTTTTCTTTGCTTTACTTTTCTTTTTTTTTTTTTTTGGTCTTACTATAAAAGATACATAATGACCCCAGCTTGAACAGGGAGAAGAAGGAAGAAAATGTCAGAATTCCATAGTCTATTGGTGAACAGGACAGTCTCCTGACTGCCAAGAGCATGGCATAAGAGTGCTTGTTCTCCTGGGGACAGGAAAGCCCTGCCCCTGTGCTCTTGTTAATTCTCATGCATCACCTTCAGCCTGCCAAGAGGGAACAAATTAATTAGTGCTGTGAGCTGCCATGAACCTAGGGCCCCAAACATCAGTGCCCTCATCTCTTCTCATCAGGTAAACTGGTCACATCCGCAGAGTATTGTGCTTGGCAACATTTTCCCTGTTAAAAAAAAAATGAAGAGGAAAACCCACAGGTGATTTAATTGAGCAACAAAAAGATTAAAGAATGATAAACTGGAAAAACAAGTTGAATCTCAGAATGAGAAAGAAACAAGTTGCCTTCAACTTTGGGAGAAGTCAAAAATAAGAGGGCTCTTTGTGTTCAAATTAGTAGAAAAAAAATGGCTTAAAACATTTATCCATCACTTATTCCCTTGAGAAACATTTACTTAATGCCAACAAGAAATATTTAGCGTCGGGTGCTTCAGCAGGAAAAAGGCAGATATTTTATAACTGTCAAAGGTATTTCAAAAGAGTTTTAAATGTCAAAAGCCCCACTGTGTGTCAGACAGTCAGGATGGAAAGGACGCAGTGTGACCAGAATATCACAGATGTATATATGCATTGGGTCGAGCCGTATGAAATTCTACTACTGAATCTTTTTTAAAATCTGTTAAGCAGCAATTTCATTTAGTGAAGTTCTGATAACTAAAGAAACCATTTCTAAGAGTATGTGCAAACAAGAGGATAGAGAGACGTCACTTAAAGAAGTGATGTCTAACAAAGTGAATAAAAGTTTCCGTTTTAATTACCGACAACTGGCAACCTAACCCATCACTGTTTTCCAAGACACATATGAAAATATTATATCTAAATGTTTTCCCCCATTTCCAAATTAATCCTTAGCACCACCTCACCTCAGTGCTTGAATTTGATCTTTTCAAATAAAAAAATGATTTGAATTCTGACCCTTTCTTCCTGTATCACTCAGCTGACCTCTACCATACTCCACCATACTTCTTCCGTGGAATTTTCAATTTAAAGAGGTATATGAATGAATAACAGGAAGTTGTACTGGTGAGTATTAATTCCAGCAAGAGGAAATATCTGGTATTATTACCGAGGAAATGTCTCTGCCCCAGAGCATATGCAAAGGGAGATCATATGATGATGTGCAGATATGTTGGGCTGGCATTTATGCATATGAATGGATTTGGTAGCCCATTTAAGTCAAAACCTTTCACAGCAGGCCTGGATAACACTCCATTGTAGAAGCACAGTTTCTGGTGCTGTGCCTTGTAATATTTAATGCTGAATTAATGCATGTGGTACCAGGGATCAAACTCACAACCTTGTGCTTGCCAGGTGAATGCTTATGCTGCTGAGCTAAATCCCCAGCCTTTAATGCTGAATTAATATTTTCTCTAGCATACATGTAGAACAAATATCACTTGGGTATCAATATATTATGGTGCCAGAAATGTAAGTGTGATGCTTGTAAAGCATTTGTTATGGATCTATCTCTTCTGTCTTCACACTGTCTTATGCTACAGGAAAGTCACATGAAATGGAACACACTGTCTTTGCTTCTCAAGAACTCAAAAGCAGACCAGTTTACTTCTTAGGAGCTAACTGATGATTAGAAGACTTTGGAACTTAACATTAAAATTTCCTTGAGGAGAATTACTTCAAGCATTTCTATTAAGATTTATGAATCCAGAAGATACAATGGCCAAATAAGTCTTCTTCATTGGACCAAATGAGAAGCAACAAGAACAGAGCAGTTGACAATTGTTCTTTCTCCTACTCTCTGAAATTCACTATAATACTGAGATCAGAAGCACTGCTGTACATGATGATCATACTTGAAAAATGAGATACGGGCTGTAGCAGTATCATTCTCGATGGAAACAAGCATGAATTACCATTGCCAGGTTGTGGGAACCTATATCAAGGAGTGAAGTTAGGATCTCACATTTCCTACATGCCCTCACTACTCACTATGCTGTTACTTACCTGTGTGCTTGTATGTCACAGCTTCTGAGATAACATCTCCCTGAGAGAACTGATCCACTTTGACACCTGCCTTTCTCACCTCCCCGTGCTGGGGTTCTCGGGCAATCAAAAACACCAGTTTCAAGTCATCACTGTCCATGTCAACAGCAAAAATGTAGTCAGGAGTGATGATCACCTCTCCTCCCTCAGAGCAATGCATTATGGGGATGAGGCCAGTCTTTAGGACTGGTGGCTCGTCATTTACAGGCAATACCTAAGCAGAAAAAAAGATGCATGTTTTCAAGGAAACAAATGAAATGACAAACTGTCCAACTGGTAACCCAAAGCTCATAGTCACAAGGACAGGTATTTCCAATCTCCCAGACATAGAAAACAATAGCCATGAAAAGTGGCCAAGCAGCTGCCTTTTCAAACTTTCCTCACATGTACCATCTTGTAAAGAATAGCCCATGTGAAAGGTAATTTAGGTAGGAACGGGAGAATTGGGTTATGAGGATTAAGTAGGGAAATGAAAGGAACAGACTCCATATCGTTGTTGGCACAGAAAGGTACCAGAACCTGTTGGCATTAGAGTCACCTGGCAAGGCAGAAGTGTGGCACTAGTAAGGAGGATAATGATCTAGGTGTCATAGAATGGAAACACCAGCCCAACTTACACTGTCAAATTCATGACTTCGGACAAATCATCTAATCTTCTAGGTCTAAGTGTCCTTAGCTATCAAACAAAGAGGATTCCTTCCTATCTTCATCTTAAAATAACAGACTTGGGACTTCCAGAAAGATGGAAGAGTGGTGAGCAGGAAAGAAAGAGCCTTCCTAAGATTTGTTGCCCAGACAGTGGAATCTAGCAAGGTGAGGAAGAGAAGAAGGAGGGAAGTGGGTATCTTGGACCAGTGCCAAGGACCAGGGGCTGGCCCAAGAAGGCAGTAACTTCTAATGCCCAAGGTATCTTACAATATCCTCGAAGGTAGGATCTTGCAACAGACTCAAAACCCCAAAGCCAGCTACAACTGGAAGACAACTACACAAGTAGTTATTACCTAAAAGTTCTAAATACTAGCAATAAAGATACTCACCATAGGCAATTTACAAGTATCAATAATTAAACTTTTAAAAAGTACAAAATGAGAAGACACTTGACCAAGATGCAATCCCAGACATTCCAGACTAAAGGAAAAACATCAGAATCATGGCAGACTTCTCAACAGAAGCCCTCAAGTCAATGACAGCTTGGAATAAAATATTTCAAGCCCTAAAAGAAAACAATCTCCAAACCAGATTGGTGTACTCTGAAAAACTATCTTTCAAAATTGATGGAAAATAAGATACTTCCATGACAAAGAACACCTCAGGAAATTCATGACCACCAAGCAAACATACCAAAATGTTCTGATGGACATTTTAGAAAGAGATAACAAGGATTACAACTCCATGAATCCCTACAAAATGAATCTACCAGGCAAAGGAGGAAAACAATTAAACAAAGGAGGAAAAAGGGAATCAATAAAGGAAAATAACATGAAAAAGTCAATACATATCAGTTATAATCATCAACATTAACAATCTCAATTCACCAATCAAAAGAAACAGACAGGCACAATGGATCAAGAAGCAAGATCCAACAATATGCTACATATAAGAAACTCACAGACTGAAAGTCAAAGAATGGAAAACAATACTCCATATGGCAGGAACCTCCCTCTCAAAAAAACCCCCAAAACCATGGGTATCTATTCTATTTTGCAGGCAAAGTTGATTTCAAGCCAAGGTTTAGCAAGAGAGGAAAACAAAGTCACTGCATCCTTGTAAAGGGAACAATCCAAGAGGAAGAGATAACAATCATAAATATATACACCCTGAATACCAGGTACACAACCACTTAAAACAAATACTAATGGGTATGAAAAATGAAATAAGCACTAATACAATTGTAGTGGGGGACCTCAATATCCCACTGTAACAAACAGACAGATCAACTAGACAAAAAATCAACAACAAAATATTAGAATGGAACCAACATTTTGAATGATGGCTTTCCTTTAGTCTGGGACATCTGAAATTGCATCTTGTTTAAGTATCTTCTCATTTTGTATGTTTTTTTATGGACATAGCAGATGTCTACAGAGTGCTCTACCCTACAACATCAGAATACACATTCTTCTCATGGGACGTTCATGGAACGTTCTCCAAAATAGACCACATGTTACCTCATAAAACATGCTTAAGTAAGTGCAAAGAAACTGAAATTATCCCATGTATATGATCAGACCATAGTGCAATGAAATTGGAAATCAATGGCAAAAGAAACCACAAGAACTTCATAAATACATGGAAATTAAATAACACCCTCCCAAAAAAACAGTGGGTCACAGATGAAATTAGATAAGAAATTAGACATTTTCTACAATTAAATGACAATGCCAGTACAATGTCATGGAACTTATCAGACACAATGAAAGCAGTAAAAGGAAATTTATAGCAGTGAATTTTCATATCAGGAAAACAAAACAAGTTCAGGTAAACCACTTAATGTTGAGCCTCCAGCTTCTGGAAAAAGAAGAGCAAGTCAAATCCAAAGCTCAGATGAGGGAAGAAACCATTAAGATCAGAGTAGAAATTAATAGAATGGAGACTAAGAAAAGAATACAAGGAATCAATGAATTGAAGGGTTGGTTCTTTGAAAGATTAAATAAAATCAACAAACCTTAGTCAACCTTATGAAAAAAGAAAAAAAATACGCAATCATTGCAAATGTAATGAAAAGGGAGAAACCACAACAGATCCTGCAGAAATCTAGAAGATCATCTATACTTACTAGTGAGGCCCTTTTTCCACCCTCATTGTGGTCTAGAAATTTTATATTTGTAATCCCATGGAAATGTTATTGGAATTCTGATGAGTTAATTCCAATCTACCACCTCCAGTGCATGGTGAGAATACACATACTAAGACATGTTTATAATTATGCCAAGGGGTCCTGAGTCTGGCTCATATGAGGGTTCATGAAACAAAGGTTATGTATGACCCAGGGTCTACCCCAGATTTTATTAATTCGTGAAGAAGGGAGTAGCTAGAGGATGAGTGACTTTAAGAATGGAGGAAATTATGTGAGTACTGAGAGCTGAGCTAGCTAGGAGGCCAGAAAGAACCTTTGCAATACGCAGAGAGAAGGATATGCAGAAAGACCAATCTGCATAACACAATTGAGGTTGCATTTATTGTTTAGAAGGCTGGTGCTTCAATTCTGATATGAAAATCTTGCCTGCTCTTGGAAGTCACAGCCTCTTATTCTGAGGCTTGAACTCAGCTGGCAGCCCCAGAACTGTGTGGCTCTGCCATCCCACTGAACTCAACCATGTGGAAGGAGATACTGAGGCGAGGAAATGGGACTGTCCATTGGTTTGAAAGGTTATGCATCAGTACTTCAGCTAGCCATATTTACACTGCTTAGAGATAATTGAAGGGAAAAGGAAATAGCTTAGCCAGCTTTGTACAAATCAGTACATGGAGCTAGGGCCCAGTTTAGCGAAAGTGGAGGTAATTGCTCTCTATTCAAGGAGAGCCATCAGGTGGTCGAAAGTGGAGGTAATTGCTCTCTATTCAAAGAGAGCCATCAGGTGGTCTTCTACATCTACTTTGAAAACTTGTATTCTCATAAAATGGAAAAATATGGAAGCAATGGACAGATTCCTAGATAAATATGAATTACCAAAGTTGAATCAAGACATAAAATGTCTAAATTCCAAACAAGCCAATATCAGTCAATGAAATTAAAGATATAACTAAAAATCTACCAACAAAGAAAAGCCCTGGACCCAACCAAAAAAGTGAACTATAGGCCAATCTCCCTAATGAACATAGATGCAAAAATCCTCAGTGGAATACTGGCAAACATAATGAAGCAAATCATCAAGAAGATTATACATCATGGCCAAGTGGGATCCAGTACAAGTGGGATGTAAGGATGGTTCAACATACACAAATGAATAAACTTAATACACCATTTTGACAGAGCCAAAGACAAAAACCACACAATCATATTTTTTTAGCAATCATCTTAATAGATACAGAAAAACCATTTGACAAACTCCAACACCCATTCGTGATTAAAAAAAAAAACCTATGGAAAATTTGAATAAATGGTCTTTATCTGAATCTGATAAAAGCCATCTATGACAAACCAACAGCCAACATCATATAAATGGACAAAAACTGAAAGCTTCCACTCTGAATGCAGGAACAAAACAAGGATCACTATCATCACTACTATTCAATATATTTCTGAAGGCATTAGCCAGAGTAATTAGACAAGAGAAAAAAAATTAAAGGAATAAGGATAGGAAAGGAAGAAGTTAAATTATAATTGTTTGTCTTAGCAATGAGGAACAAGTAATTAAGACAACATAGAATCTATTACTTTAAAAATTAAGTATCTGATTTTGAGGTCTGAATGTTTATATCCTTAATTGGATTAAAGAGAGAGATATGCTCATTTTAACAATGTAACCTTTGTCTCTGTTGCCTTGCTCAAAATACAAGCAAAAATTCTTTTGCTTTGTACTGTTTTTTAAGTTAAATCAGTTATAAGTTATATTTTTATATGACACAAGGACAAAAACCTTCTACTCACCTCAACATGTAGAACAAATTCTGCCCAATTTGTGCCATCTGTGACCTCTAAGCATATGTCATCCTGAAGAATTTCAGATCCATCATGTTGATACCTGTGGTGATAATATTTGTAACCAATCTTTCAAGAACACTGTGAGAGTAAATTGAGATGATGCATGACACAAGAGCTATTTCCCATGGCTTTGGACATGTGTTCACTAAATTAATTAATTAATTAATTAATAAGAAAAAAATAACATAATCATGAAATCATATATTTACCTACACAAGTAGCCGTCAATGTAAAATTGCTCCACCCTTGGAAAAGGTATTATATGTTTGGTGATTTGTCCCCAAATCAGAAAACAGCTTATCAATTACCCTGTGACAATGGGAACCATTTTTTTGGAACTGTGCCTACTTAAAGACTGGCTAGGGCCAGAGAGACCTCAAAATTCAGCAATAGACCAGGAAAAGTGGAGTGCTATGTGGATCTGATGAATCCCTCTCTCACTTTCAAAGCTAATTCTTCTATCTGTATTCTAGATCTATCCAGCTTTTCTCTAAACCTTGATCTATGAATTACATACTACTTTCCTTCTAACATTTCCCCCCTTCCATTTATTAACTCTTCCTCTCAACCTAAGAGATTCTTGAATCTCTCCCAGATTTAAAATACCCTTCTTTAGTCTACCCTTGCTCCTATCTTCCTTTAATTCTCAGCCAGCTCTCTACAAGGCATTGTCTAACTCTCGGCTTTCCATGGACTTTCCAGCCCACTACAAAGATACCCAGTAAATTCTAAATAGCTGTTGAATTACTTGAGCCAAATTTTCAATAATCTACTTTAAATACTAAGAAATGGAAATAAATCCTAAAAATTAAAAACAAAAGTTGCATTAAATACAGTACAAAATATTGAACATATAAGATACTGATCAATGGAAAAAAATCAAGACTAAATTTTACTTCACCAATAGGCTGAGTAGGAACTCAGGTATGGGATTTCATTCCATTTGTGGGAACCCTCAGTCTTTTCACACACAGACTCCTATGCTCTGTTTTGCTGCTCTACCTGATGTTTTCACCAAAGATAGCCTGATGGGTGATAATGTGCTAATCTTATTTTACTATATTAATACCCCTAAATGGTCAAGCAGAACTCAGAGTATACATCCAAAGGCATGGTTATGGATCAATGAGATCTTCTTTCAAAACCTGACTCTTTCATATGGATACTAAGTGACCTTGGGAAACCCTGTAGGCTTAGTTTTTACATATAATAGGAGAACACAATCCTCTACCTTGCCAGATTTGATTACAATGAAAAAATAAACAAATAAAATTAATTGTAAATTAATTAGAGTGCTTTAACATATAGTTCCAGCAAGTTTTGATACTTTTTTTTGCCACCTCTCATCTACTCCCTAGTAAGAAATGATTGAACAGAATTCTCTGTCTTAACATGCAGCTAAGACTTGAGAGCTCAAAATGAAAAGGAAGAACGAAAAGGAAATTTTAGTAGAAATAGATATGTAGTGAAAAAAGGTCAAGAAATGAGGAACTATAAATCAAGAATGTAACTAAATTATCGGAACTAAACAGATCTTCTTGCACAAAAATCTTAATTCCTAATCAGTTACTTCTAGTCCTACCACATTTATCGAAAGAGTCAAAGTTTCAGTTTATAATTTGAATTTATAGGTGAAAAATCAGATTGTCTATCTACCTGATCATTTTTTTTAATAGTCTGTATTGTTTTTCAGAGAATATGTTTTACTAAATTTGTAGATAAAAGGTCTTGTGGAACTGTAGCAAATACAGGAAACTTAAAACCTTAAGGGAAGGAAAACTATGTAGGACCATGAGGCAGAGATTTCTCCCACCCTGGCTCTTAGAAACCAGAGTACTACTCCATGGCGCACCTACCCAGACTACCCTATTTGTCCACCTACACATCTTTATCCCTACAGAATGAAATAGCAAGTTGCCCTAATGACATCAATCAATCAAGTCCTACCCCAGAGTTTCCAGACTTATAAAGTTGGCTATTCTTAGATTTCAGAGTTGAATTATGTAGATTAGCCTCCCAGATTAGTTCAGTCACTATTCATCTTGTTTGATTGTTGCCCTTTATGATATGTGAAATTGCTGCAAATTTAATATTCATTGTAATTAATTTTTTTGTTCCAGTATCCACAGAGTATCTCTGCTGGCGCAGAAAGCCAAAGGGAAAGCAACTGTCTAGAGAAAAAGAAAAACTTCACCATTTCTAGTTTTTGATTCACTGTTGAAATTAGTAAATGGCATGTTGATATCCCTGAAAGAACTGTGGCAAATGTCTTTCTCCTTCCCTTCCCTTGTGATTGATCCAAAGAAAGAGCCAAGGTAGGTAAAGAAAAAAAGCCATGAAATATTCTAACCTAACTTTTAGGGTATGGAGGTCTTCCCAAGAAAATGTATCCTCTATGTTCAGAGGAAATCCCTTTAGCTCTACCCTTCCGTGTAGAGGCAGCCTCTGCAGGGAGAAGTGGATGTTGTCCAGCGTAGTGTCTACATCGGAAACCAGGATGTGCTGTGTGCTGATGACGCATTGATCTCCTTCAACCACTCTCAGGCGATTGGTGAGCACCTAGAGAGAAGGAAGGAAAGATTCAAAGACTTGTTCCATGAGGAATCCTGAACACACAGCTCACTAGTCACTGTAAATCTTTCAATACCATCTCCATACAGCAAATAAATTTTCAAGTGTCTGGTAAAAAGAGAAGTTCATAGCTACACAATTGGGTCACAACATTTTTATGAACTATCTCCAATTCTAAGCATTAATGTATGCAAATAAGCAAGGCAAATTTATAAATATGAAAGCGTCTGCATTTCATTTATCTTAGAACCTGTACAATAGAATCAGTGATCAGATTGGTTCCTATCTGTAGTGCTAAACCAAAGGAATAATAATTTTTATTTGTTTTTATTTTAAAGAGAGGAAAACAAAACAAAACAAAAAATACATGAAAAACAAGAAACAAAAGAGACAAATACACAATGGATAACAAAAAACCCAAAACAATAATAATATAAGCTTTCAAAATAAGGTGGTAGGAACTTAACAAAGGTTGTTGTTTTGCATAGCTATCTTCAAGAGAGTTACTCAGATTACCAGATATGGACATACAAAATTGATCTAATCCTATGAATGTTAACTGTTTTGTTCCAAGAATTAATAGAATTAGTAGTATAATCATCTTAGTAATGTTAAGTGTATATATACAAATCTGTATCTTTTTTCTTTTCTCTTCCTTCTTTTCTCCTTTTCCCTGAGTTATTTTTCCCCTTTGAGCAATTTCTTACCTTTTCACAGTATTTACTGAAGATTGTGGATCTTATTTACTCTTTCAGTTTCTTACACCAGGGAGACAATATGTTATTTACATGTGAGAGTTTGATTCATTTCACTTATGAGTATGATCTCAATTCACATGCATTTACCTATCAACGCCTCAATGTGATCCTTCTTACATAGCTGAATAGCACTCCTTTGAATTAAAATATCACATCTTTTTTTATCCATTCCTCAGTTGATGGATATTTGGGTTGTTTCCAAGATCTGACTATTACAAATTGTGCTGCTATAAACATGGGTGAGCATATGTCACTGTGGTATGATGTTTTTAATTCCTCTGGGAATATGTCCAGAAGTGGAATAGCTGGGTCAAATGGGACCTTTTTGAGGAAACTCCACACTGATTTCCACAGTGGTTGCACCAGTCTATAATCTCCACAACAGTGCAGAAGAGTTCCTTTTTCCCCATAGCCTCTCCAGCATTTGTTATTGATTGTTTTCTTGATCCTGGCCATTCTTTCTGGAGTGAGATGGAATCTCAGCACTTTTATCATCTTGTCTATTGCTATCACTGTTTAATACCTATATACCCTAGTCTATGGTATAAACAAAACTATCCCAAATTCTCCTGAAGAAACAAATATTCCTAAAGACTGAGGAAGTTAATTAGTCTCAATTGTGGTATTTTGGAGATGGAACTAGAATACAAAACTGAAGATTAGAAGTTTAACATGAAACAGGAAATAGACTTAGTCAAACACTAGCCTTAAAACCATACGGACAATAACAGGAAAATCTAGTGTTTCTCCTATTTGTAAGTCAAAAGCAAATTAGAGTGCTTTGAACTATTTTATCACCACACTGGAAGTGGGCATTAAGTGTTCTATGATCAAGTAAGTCTAAAACACAGTTATATGCAACATTCTTATCTTGGATATTTATATGGCATATATGCGTATTCTAGGTTGTGAGATTTTAGTGGGGAAATCTGTTAATTTTGCATACATCTACCCAAATTGGTGCAACTACACAGAAGTCAAAGAACACAGGGTACCAAATCACAAGTTCTGAGGGTCTCTCCCGGATGGTTTGGGGTGAGCACCCTGCCCACGTGGTCTCCTCAGAGCACCTGCTACTCCCAAAAAGGAGAATGCACCTTGGGGAAAGAGATGGGAACAAGGAGTGGGAGTGCTTCCTCCCGGCAGAGGAAAAGGAAGGAAGCGAGATGAAGCTACAGCCCCCACTGGGGTGTCTCCTCTTCTCTCCAGCCCACAGGGACACAGTGCCAGTAGAGCTTCAGTCCACTGATGCGTGTCCCAAGGGCAGAGCTCTGTGACTCAGAAGTGAGGAGAATGCAATTCTGAGACACACTGCCCTTTATTCTTTAATAAGTTATCACCAAAAAGGGAAAACAAAAAGGATAGACTTCTCTCCCTACAATCAGCCCCACCTCAACTTTTCTCAAGTTACCGCTGTCACGGTAGGTAGGAGGAAAACAGAAACAGAGCTCTTATTCAGAACAAGCATGAACCAAAGTCCACATTTGCCAGCATCTTTCTCCTGAGTGATACCAAATTAGTCCCAAGATGGAACTTTGTCACAAAATATTCTTTACTACATCAGATGACTTTTAAAATACCACCTTTAGAGCAAGTTTCAAATAACAGACAGCGTAAGGGTTATTTCCTCCCTGTTATTAATCATTAGGTCTTCAGCCCCAGATCTCCTGCAAACACATCTGACCAACACACCCTAATGACTATGTCTCTGCCTACCTCTCTGTATTTCACATCATGGAACCATTCCTGTGGCTGGTTTCACTGAAGCTACTAATTTAATTTTATTTCTAACATTTTTGGTTCTTTACAGTACTATTTCATTTGCCGCCACGCTCTAAATAAAAGAGAGGCCATTATGCTATTTTAGCCCCAGGTCTTCTCAACTATTCTATCTGCCTTCAAGTAAAGCTGACTGTTCCCTTTATCCTTTATCCTTTATCATTCCCTCACCAAATCACCCTTTTCTAGCAAGAGCCTTGGACTCCTTTGAATAAAACATTTCTCCATGATTGCTCTGGAAAGTGCTTTGGCTTCTTTAGATGCTAAGCTATTTCATGCACAAAAAAGGATGGTCTGACTAAAGTCTAGTCTGGTTAACTGCAGAGATACCTGAGTCCATTTCACCACAGGAAATACAACCTATTCTCTACCAGGAACAGTGTAAGTGAATGGAAAGAATTTAGACTCCTTGATGGGAGCTCTTTGGTATATCTTTACCAGAGTTTACCAGCTCAGCAGCATGAGAAGTCAGTGGGTGACACAAAGGAGTGTGGTGAGCTGGTGAAACACAGCCCCCATCTCACAGCTTCAGGGGCTACATGGATTCAGCGTTGTGAGGATTTCCACATTTTCAAGACAACCCAAAGTCAGACTCAATAGGAAATCTCTTCAGCCTTGAACAATGGTAATTTGTTATTTTACAGTAGCGTTTAGACCAATCAGACCACTTGTGCATGGTGAGTAAGGCCCTGGGACCCTCAGATAAGCTCTCTGTTTCACAATCTTAAGCAGGTGTAAGGATGCTGAAAAATGACCAGGAAAGAAAACTTGAGGGCTATCTATATTTCAGGTAGGGATCTAGAGAAGGTGATCTTCTTTCCTAGGATGAGGGGGTGTAGGTTCTTGGTCTTTTGGGTTCCTATCGAATGGGGACTTTTTGTGTTTCTTTACACTTCTGAGGAAAGATGATTCCACTAATAGCCAACTAATAAAGTGTAGCATTCTTAGAGGGGAGGACAGAGAGCATACAGAACTATCAGTGTGAATCTCACCCTCAGAGAGAAGATACCCAAGCTAGTATATGTCATCTTTACAGTTTGGTTTTAATGAAAGACCCAAGTCCTTTTAAGATTTACACAAACAGTGGGCTGTAGGACAGAGTAGGACGAAAGTGTACATCTTAATTCACTGTGGAAATTAAAGAGCTGCTTTGGATTACATAGCAGCATGGTTGGAGAACAAATAAGCCCTTCTGGTTGCTAAGAGACCTCTAATTTAATCCTCTTCCTCTGATCAACATGTGAAACTCAGCAGAAAAAAAGGAAATGAAAGAGATTTCGATAAAGCTTTGAAAACAAAGCCAAATTCAGAAACTGGAAAAAATCTTACTTTTTAACTAGAAGTCTCTTGGGAGGTGAAAGAGTCCCTCCCCTCAATTTTTTTCCTATACAGTGCCTTGCCTGACAGGTGAGGCTGTTACCAGCAGGAAACCACAGAAGAACAAAGCCATGTCCATCGGGCCCCAGTTCATCCTGCAGAAATAAAACCAGTCTCTCTTCCCCCTCAAGGCAGCAACTCCTTCCCTCCCCTTTAAATCCATTGTTCTATCCTGCTTCCTGCTGATCCAAACTCTGAACTCAGCTCTCTCTCACTGGAGTGAATTAACAGCCCTGGTTGCTTATACAGAGCTTTCTCTGGTGGTCTGTCTCCCCTCTGGGCCTTTATCATGCACCAGCTGGAAAATTTAAGAAGTGAATCCTTTCTTTCTTTCCCTTCTTGTCATCTTCCATATCAAAAATTGTACATACCTTGGGAACCTGATTATCCACTGGGAGAATCGTGATGTTAAAACAGATTCCATGCAAAGTGCCTCCATGTTGGTTACTAATAGAAAATGTGAACTGGACCTGTCGAGGATGGGGGCCTATATCTTCCATGGGCGGCATGTAGGCCACTTTCAAATAGTTTACAGCATGCTGCGAAGCAGAGCAAGATGGACAGGTGAATGTTGATTTGCAGGAATCAGAAACTTTCAGAGACCTATGTCCAAGAAAACCATCATGTTAATTCATAATAAAAATTATAAATGCCACCATCATCAATTTAAATATTTTTATGAATCTTATATTCTATCTATAAAGAGGAAAAAAGATAAAGAAATTAAGTAAATATATCACCAGGCAAGCAGGCATACACTTGTAATCCTAGGACTCTGGGCTGCTGAGGCAGGAGATACCACCAAGTTCAAGCCCAATCTAAGCAACCTAGCAACTTAATGAGATTCTGTCTTAAAGTAAAACATTTAAAAAGCGCTAAGGATGTAGTCAAGTACAAAGTCCCTGGTTAAATCTTCAGTATTGCAAAGAGAAAAAAAAATAAATACATCAAGTGCTTGAAGACAGTCAACTTCATAAAATACTTGTATTTCAACCCAGCTCCACCGCAGAATAGCTGTGTAATATTGGTCAAGCTGCTTAAAGTTGTTAGACCTCTGTTTGTAAAGTGAATAAGATAACAGTAGTTATCACTTGGGATTGACATACTCATTTACAATCTCTAACTATGGAGAATTTATGCATAATTAGCCCCAAACCACAGAAGTATCTGCTGCTTAAATGCTCATTATCATTACTGTGACTTCCACTGGAAGTAGAATACACTGGAGTACGTAGAGAGAGAGTGAAGGATTTTGGAAGGTAGTAAATGTGACAAGTTGTGTCTCCAGAAAAGATATGCTGAAGACCTAACTCTTAGTATCTAGTAATATGGCCTCATTTAGAAACAGGGTCATTACAGATGTAATAGCTTAAGGTGCTACGGTAGGATGGACCCATAATCCAACATGTATTTTGTGTCCTTATAACAAGAGAGAGACACACAAGGAGAAGACTGCCACATGATAAGAGAGCTACATTATTCCTATGTATGCACAAGTTAAGGAATGCCAAAGATTGCTGGAAAACCACCAGAGGCTAAAAAGAAGCACAAGGAGTTACCCTGCAGGGTTTCAGAAAGAGTATGATCCTGCAATACTGTGACTTCAGACTTCCAACTTTCAGAATTACGAGAAAATCGTCTTACACAGTGATAACTGTGTTATGGCAACTCCAGGAAACAGTGTAGATTACTGAATGAATTGAATGTAGTGAAACAAACACATAAGCATGGGAGCTCCAAATCACTGTGCTGAATTACAAGATACTGAACTTTTATCTGCCTTGATAAAACACTTTCAAATAGATGCTACATGCTTATGAGAAATGTGCAAGCAGAAAGGATGAAGATGTCAAGTAGTTTTTGGCAGATATCAATGGCCAATATTATCAGGGAAATACCAGCCCTATCTTCTCAGAGAATATCATGTTTGTAGATATTTTAGCAAATCGTCATACCTGAGTAAACGACCTCAGTCCTAACGCTGTAGGATTTTTAGCTAGCTTTGGTATGCTGTCCACCATGAATAGCTTCCCAGCATCCAAATGTCTAAAGAGAAATACAGGAGAACACATCAGCTAATTTCCTAGCTAAGGAAAATCAAATAGCCCATCACCAAAACCGCAAAAACTGAAAGACCTCATCATGAGAAGAAATTAGGTGTTCCATCCTTATATTCTCCTTTATGTTGGGGGCTCCTTAGTGTTGCTCAGTATCATCAATCCCATCCTCATCATGACTGCAAAAACCATGTCCAAAATTTTTGTCATCGTGAAAAGGAATCATAATCTTAAAAATGTTCCCTTCTCATTCTGCATGTGAGACTAGTCTGAGGTAGAGTCATTCCATCTTTCTGAAATAATATATCATATGGCTATTTTGTGGTCTGAAATACCTAAAAAAGTTACAAAGACCACATTACATTTTACTAAAAATAAAAATAAGCAGTCTCTTTTAAAAATGGGAATTAAAACTGTTTTTAGCCTACCTATGTTGAAAACATTACAAGCTACAGATCACTAATTTAAATAACTTTTGAAAAACAGTATGAGAAAATTTGGGGTGAAACTAAACGCTGAATTTGTTTAAGTTCTTGCCTGACCACTGAAGCAGTTGAATTATAGTGCTGTTGACACAGGTTGACTCCTACCCTAGAACTAATAGACTATATGATGACTTTTCAGAGATACCTGTGCCTGAAGGAGAAAAACGGAGGAGTTGTTATTGTGTACAGAAGCTCCCCATCTTGTGATTCTGTGTCTAGGAAACGTAGATGTTTCTTAGTTATGTAGGCCACCTCTGTTTCCTTGACAATCAAATGCCGAGAAACTCCAGGGGCCTCCTGTGGGAGCTGGTCATCCACGGGAGTGACTTGGATCATCACTACCTGGAATAAAAGTATTAATATGATTCATTTCAAATACAAGAAAACACCAAAGAGAAAGCCTTACAACCACCCCATTATCATTAATGCAATTTTCAGAACGTGTCATTTATAATACACTCCCGTCAAACAATTCAGGAGCTATTAAGAGTCTTACTCAAAAACGGAACATCCTTCACTCGGTATCATGTTCAAGAAGACAATTATCACAATCATAGTTAATCCAGTCTACAGTGGATAAACAAAATACAGTGTTCCTGCTTTTATTTTTCCAGCCTCCCTCTTTCCAGCAGCAGTGCTTCGATGCTTCCCTCTACTCCATCATCGATCCTAGACACCTTGACACAACTCAGTTCCTCCTCTACTCACATATACCCACCACCAAGTTTCCATGGTAAAATGTCCTATCCAGAAATTATGTCAGTCTTTGGGTGTCATTCTTACTGCTCCTGGTCTAGCTCTCATACTCTCTTCCTTACACAATTACAGCAGCTTTCTGTTAACTCTAACTCCAATTGCTAATTTAGATTTTTATACCTATGGTGCTACGTCTATAAAGTAAAAATCAAGTTAACTCACTTCCTCAAAAATCTTAACCACCCAGACAGCACAGAATTACTCCAACTCCTTAGTATGATAGCCAAGATCTTTTAGAGTTTAGACATACTTTATGTGTCAACTTTATTTTTTTACTCTATTTTAACATTAACCCAATGCTCTAGCTGCACACTATGTTGTGGACCTCAAGAATGCCCCTATGCTCTGTATCACGTTGTTTGTTCAATCTAGAATACGTTCTTTTTGCTTTCTCTAAAGGTCTGTCTCCTCCTTAGAGGATGTTCTTGAAATATCCTCCAATCTTTCTGAATTTTGCTTATCCCTTGCTGTAGTTTGAATATTTGTCAAGATTCATGCTGCTGTTTAGTCACCAATGAAAAGTATTGAGCAGCGGGGCTTTCAAAAGGCGATGAGGGCCTTGTGAAAGGGCTTCAGTGGGATGGGGTGGGGGGTGAGCTTGTCCTTACATCCTTCTGCTGTGTGAGGACACAGTGCTAACCCCTTCCAGAGGTTGCAGCAACAAGGGCCACCTTGGAAGTAGAGAGCACCACTCACCAGACACCAAGACCACCCTTGCCTTGTTCCTGGACATTCCAGCCTCTAAAACTGGGAGAAAAAGTGTCTCTTATCTGTGAATTACCCACCTTCGGGCATTACGCTACAACTGTATGAATGGACTAAGAATTCTCTTGAACAACATACTTATTTCACCACCTTATTAGTTTACATGTCAATTCTTCTCATACATTGAACATTCCATGAGGATAGGATGGTAGTAAAGTATAAACCATAGACTTTGAGAGTAAACAGTTAAAATCTTGGTGTGTACCATTTATGTACTAGCGACTATTTGATCTTGAACAAGTTGCTCAACTTTTTTGGTATCAATTTTCTTGTTTGCAAATTAAGCATAATATTAGCAAACTGAGGTCTATAAAAATCAAATATTACTATGTATAAAAATCAAATATTACTGGTACTTCATCACTGTTGCTGACTAAACAAGTCAACAGACCCTGTAAGTGATTTTAAGCAGGTTTGAGTCACACGTCATTATAAGATAGATCAGCAAAACAGCTTTTATCATTATGTTATTTCTTTAGAGTAATTCATAACTGATTTACAAGGAAACTAATACTCTGTCTCTGGAAATGTCATACTGTGTGGCATCATGGGTCTTTGCACAATCTGCCACATGAAAGTATTCCTATGCTGGTTTTGATTTGTTTTGCTGTTGTAACCAAAGTACAGAGCAATAATAACAATTTTGTTTACAATAGTATTCACAATCCCCAATTTGAAAATAGAGGAAATTCCTTTTCAATTTTTGACACACAAAACAGAAACTAAAAAAAAGCTTTTGCTATGATATAAAAAAAAATTAGGTCAGCACTGTGAAAATCAGTGAGGAGATTCTTTTAAAAACTAAGATTGGAAGTCCCCTCAATCCAGCTATTCCCCTTCTGGGTATTTTCCCAGAAAAATTGACAATGTCATGCCATAGCGATACATGTACACCCGTGTTTATAGCATCACAATTTGTAATAGCTAACTCTTGGAAATAACCAAAATGCCCATCAACCATCGAATGGATAAAAAATGATGTGGCATTTTTATATAGTGGAATATTACTAAGGTATAAAAAAGGGTAATCATGAGGCTTTTATAGGTAAATGGAGACAACTTGAGACTATACTCATAAGTGAAATAAAGCAAACTCACATTTATAAATATCATATTGTCTCCCTGATGTAAAAAAAATTAAAAACTGAAAGAGTAATAAAATCCAAAGTGCACAATAGATACTGTAATAATGAAAGGGAAAGAAAGTGCTCAAGAGGAAAGAACAACTAGGATAGGAGAAAGGAGAAAAGGAAGAAAGAAAAAGATTATATGTATGTACGCATATACATATAACTGTATGTATGTATACGTGTGCAAGATAGATGACTATACCACTAATCTCTGTTAGTTCATCAAAAACAATGGTCTGTGCTGTCACTGTTTGATTGATCATTTTTTATGGCTAGATCTTGTAGACTGAACAACTACTTCTAACATAACAATATACAATATATTAACTAATGTTGATTTCTTACTTTTAAAAAAATTCTGTATTATTTCTATCCTTTTTTCTGTTTTGCTTTTTAAAATAAATAAGTAAATAAATAAATCATCTTCCTCAAAAAAAAAAAAAATTAAGCCAGGCCTGCTGGCTCATGCCAGCACTCAGGAGGCTGAGGTAGGAGGATCATTGCGAGTCTGAGGCCAGCCTGGGCTACAAAGTGAGGTCAAGGCCAGTGAAACACTGTCTCAAAAAAAAAAAAAAAACTACAATCTGAACTCAGCAACCTATAAGCTGTGCTCCAAGGGGGAAATGAGTCCTTTGGGCCTCAATATTTTTCCTTTTTTGTACATTAGGCATAAAAACAATGGCTATTGTAATAAAATATAATGTTGTCTTGACCAAACAAGATAGATAGTAGTAAAGTGAGTACCTAATACTTTCTAGGTGCTCAATAAATTAAATCCTTATCTTTATCTTTTCATTATTTTTATGAAAGCATGTTTACTAGTCTTTATGAAGCATTTCAATAGCTAAAAATTATAGCCAGTTATCAAAAATCGGGGAACACAGTAACAGTTATTTTTCTAGTCTCTGGAGACCTATGTCATGTTTTTTTCCCCAATCATAGTATTTTGCTAATCTACAAAGTTCAGAAATTCTCCATGGGACCTTCCAACCATAGTGTGGATCAGTGAGTCTCTTCTTAATTGAAAAACTGGATTTAATAAGGAAACAATAGTTATTGTGCCTTCAAAAAGACCATGTACCATGCTAATTTATTCTCTTTATGTGAAAAGAATATAGAAGCATGCTTTTTATACTCATGTTATAATTCTTGGTGAGCGCATTTTTCAACACATTTTATGATTGTCTTAGTTGGTGTGGCTTTATATATTTATGCATGTTCAAACAGTTATTTTGTCTACATCTGGTAGATGAGCAAAATTCTACTTTAACAAACTCCACAGAGAAATAAAGCATTCTTATTGTGCTAAAACCTGGTTATAACAAAGACATTAAACACACTTTCCCAGGCAAAGAGTAAAAGAGTAGGGCTGGAGAAATTCCTAGGCTTTTTGCTCTCTGGCTTCCCCCAAGGCCCTCCAATCTACAATGGCAATGAGCACATGCAGACACACTTGCAAAGAATCAGCATGCAAAATGAGAAATGCAAAGTGACTGTAATGATGGATTTGCTCAGCAAACCTAAAGTAGACATATACTGAAACATAGAGGAACATTGGAAAATGATAGAAACCATGAACACCTAACATAGGAAAGAAATGAAAACCATGATGTAGATTCAAACAGATATTCAGGAAATTAAAAATTCCATTGAAAGTTTACAAAATCAACTGAACAAAAGTGAAGACAGAATATCACACTTAGAAGACACAGAAGATCACAACACAAAAGATCTCTTAAAAATAGCAAGAGACCATGAAAAGTAATGCAACAGCTGCAATATGATACAAATTACATAAGCTTGACCAGAGTCACTGAAAAAGCAGAAGTCAGCAAAAATGACATAAAAAAGCCTGTTCATAAGCTCAGTGGCTTAAGCACCTGCCTGGCAAGTGTGAGGTCGCAAGTTCAATCCCCAGTACCAAAAAAAAAAGCCTGTTCACAGAAGTAATGAAATAAGTTCACAAGCATAGAAAAAGAATTAGACATACACACAAGTGAGGCATATAGAACGTCAATCATTCATCACCAAACTACATCTACACCAAGGCACATAATAATCAAGATTCCAGAATTCAGTATAAGAACAGAATATTAAAAGCTGTTAGAGAAAAGAAACAAATCATCTATAAAGGAAAGGCCATCAGAATCAGCAGACTTCTCAACATAAATCCTTAAGTCAAGGAGAGCTTGGAATGAAGTATTTCAAGTCCTGAAAGAAAACAACTTCCAACCCAGATTGAAGTACCCTGCAAAACTATCTTTCAAAATCAATGGACAAATAAGTTGTTATATCCATGACACAGAAACCCTGAGGAAATTCATGAGTATCAACTGGGGCCACCCATGTGCTCTGAAGGATATTTTAGAAATAGATAAAGAAGACTAAAATCCAAAAAATGTCAACAGAAAGAATCCCGTAGGCAAGCTAAGCTATTAAAAAGAGCAGAAAGATAAGGAATCAACAAGAGGAAAATGAAATGACAAAGATAAATCAATATATACCAGTTATAAACATCAGTGTAAATGGTCTCAATTCACCAGTTGAAAGAAACAGATTGGAAAAACGGATCAAGAAACAAGATCCAACAATACACTGAACACAAGAAATACATTTAACTTAAAAGGAAATTTACAGAATGAAAGTCAAAGGATGGAAAACAATACTTCATGTGACAGGATGCCAGAATAAAGCAGGGATAGCAATTCTATTTGGAGACAAAGTGAACACCAAGCCAAGATTGATCAAAAGACACAGAGTGTCACTACATACTTGCTAAGGTAAAACTCTAAGATAAATATAATATTCATAAGTATATATGCACCAAACACCAGTGCATACAACCAGTGCATAAACAGACATGAAAAACCAAATAAGTACTAACACAATTGCAAAGATAGACCTCAGTACCCTGTCACAATTAGACAGATTGACTAGACAAAAAACCAACAAAGAAATATCAGAACTGAACCAAACTTTTGAGCAAATGTAATTAGTAAATGCCTGCAGAATGCCCCGCCCAATATTATCAGAATGAACATTCTTCTCAGCTACTCATGAGATGTGCTCCAAAATAGAACACATACTAGCTCAAAGACCATACTTAAGCAAATGCAAGAAAACTGAAATTATCCCATACATATTATCAGACCATAGAGCAATGCAATTAGAAATCAATGGCAAAGAAGCCATAAACACATGGAAATTAAATAACACCCTCCTGAACAACCAATGGGTCACAGACTAAATTAGAGAAGAAATTACCAGTATCTATAATTAAATAATAATGATGACATAACATGGCAGATTTTATGGGATGCAAAATTTTTAAACAGGTTTACTGCCATACCAGTCAAAATACTATTCATATATCTCACAGAACTAGAGAAAACAATCCTATAATTGATAGCAAAAACAATTCTTGGCCACAAAGGTAAGGCAAGGGGCATTACAATCCCTGACTTAGAATTATACTACAAAACTACTATGATTAAAACAGCATTATATCAGTGGAGAAAAATACCTTAGGATCAATGGAACAAATCAGAAGATTCAGAAACAACTCCAGACATACTTATCTACCTTGTCTTTGACACAAGAAACAAATTCGTTCACTGGAAAAAAGACAGCCTCTCTAATAAATAGTGCTAAAAAAAAAAAAAAAAAAAAACTGGTTTTCCATGTGCTGAAGACTAAAATGAGACCCATGTCCATCACCATGCATTAAACTAAAATCAAAAGGGATCAAAGATCTAAATATTAAAACAGAAACACTAAACTACTCCTACATAGGATAGGCAGTACACTTCAAGACGTAGGTATAAGCAGAAACTTCAGGAACAAAACCCAGACTGCAAAGTATCAACAACTGGGATCTCATCTTGTTAAAAGCTTTATCACAGCAAAAGAAATTACCAGCAGAGTGAAAGGCAATACACAGAGTTGGGAAAAATTTTAGCCAGCTACTCCTCAGACAAAGGAGTAATATCTAGAGCATTTAAAGAATTTTTAAAAAATCAGACCTTCTAAATTTAAGATCCAATCCAAAAATGGGCTTCTGAAATTAATATACACTTCTCAGATGAAGAAGTACAAGTGCCAAATAAATACATGAAAAAATATTGAACATCACTAGTCATTTGAGAGATGCAAATTAAAACAATGCTGAGATTCCACCTCACTCTAGGAAGATTAGCTGTTATCTAAAAACCAACCAAAACTTGCTGGGGGGGATGTGGGAAAAAATGGACCCTTTTCCACTGTTGATGGGAGTGTAGACTGATGCAACCACTGTGGAAATCAGTGTGGAGATCCCTCAGAGAATTAGGATTAGAGGTATTTGACCCAACTATTCCCTTTCTTGGTATCTCTGGATACCAAAAGAATTAAAAGCATCATACATACCACAGCAATACATGTGCACCCATGTTTATAGCAACACAACTGGTAATAGCTAAATCTTGGAAACAATTCAAATGCCCATCAATTGATGAATGGATAAATAAGATGTGGGGTTTTTTTAAACATGTAATGGAGTACTACTCAGCCATAAAGAAGGATAAACTTGAGACATTTATATAAAGTGGATGGACTTTGAGACCATACTCTTAAGTAAATTGTACAAACATGCAAATATCAAGTTGTGTCTCTGGTGTGAGAAACTGAAAGTGTGAATATGAACCAAAATGCATAACAGATATTATGAAATAGGAAGAAATCGCTCAAAAAGAAAGGGAAACTAGGAAGGGGTGAAGGGGAAAGGAAGGAAGGACAAAGAAATATGAGAAAGAATGTAAATAAAGAGGGGAAGAAGGGCTGAAGGAAGGGAGTGGTAACAGGAAGAAAAGAAGTCAAGATACATCATTTATGGGTACAAATTTCCTATAACAAATGTGATCATTGTATATCTCTACATAGTACCAATAAACTTAATAATAATAATTTTTAAAATCCTATGAATAGTTACCATTTTGAATTATCAAGTCAACTAAGGTTTCAAGAAAATTTTAGCCCAGAAATGGTACATTGAAGACAGCTGGGGGAGGGGGAGTTATTTGAAAAGAAGTTGACTTCTTCGTCAACAAGCAGATAAACTCCAAGTTTTCTCATTCATTCTTTATTCTGCTTAAAAGGGATCACTGACTTCCTTCAGGTTCTTTCCGATCATCCTTTCTGTATTATTCAGTTTCCTATAGCTGAACACAATACCTGACATTTCCAACTTAAAGGAGGAAAGGTTTAATTTGCTCATGGTTTCAGTCCATGATTGGCAGGCTCCAAGGCAGATATTCTGGTGGAATAAAACTGCTTAGTTCATGGTGCCCAGGAAGCACAGCACCGTAAAGGAACAGGCTAGGGACAAATAATACTCAAGGCCATGCCTCCACAACCCACCCAGACACATCAAGTAGCATGTTTTGCTAGGCTGTTAGGTGTTTCCTAATCCAGTGAAGCTGACTTATCAGGATTAATGTCACATCTTCTATTATATTTATCTTAGCAAACAGAGGAATAGTTCAGTCATCAATGCATTGGCTCAAGTCAGTGATGGTGACACTGCAAGAAGACATATGATAAATAGGACATAGTTTTTAAGCAGTCGTTCTAGAACAGGTTTGAGAATGTTGCTTGCATACAAATACTACTTGCAAGATAATAGGTATAAAATAGCTAGCAAAATAGATCACTTAATTTCATAGTAGGTGATCACTTAATTTCAGCTGCCTTCTTTCTAAACCCTTAGTATTAAATATCCTCTCTTTGCCAGGAGTCCAACCTTCTAGAGTTGTCCAGATACCCCACTGATGCCATTTTCCTGTGCTTTCTGTATGACAATGTTTTCTTCTACTTGTTTCTTGTTTCTATATCTTTAAACTGTATCTTCTAGTGGTAGTAAAACTATTAGATCTTCAAGAACAACAATAAGTAATAGAAAATTTATTGTGCATTTACCATGGACTAGAAAATTCAGTGCTGTATAAGTACTGTGACACTTCCCTTCATAATAGCTCTACAAGGAAGGTTCTTTTACTCCCTGTTCTCCAGGGAAAGAAAGAAGTGTGCAAGCTGACCAGTTAGTGCCACGATGAAGAAGAAAACTCAGGGCCTCTAACTCTAGAGCTTGTGCTTTAACCACTACATCTAAAATAAATGCTTTCTTGAGTGCTAGGAAGCAATCAAATTGTGTGGGATGTTTACATAAAAGGATTCCAGAGGTAAGTAACCTCAAAAACACACAAAACCCCCCATAAAATTCATAAAAGTTTTTAGCTACAATAGCGTCCAGACCTGTGATCTGTGTGTGAGACTGCAGAGAAATGCTCAGAAATAGTCACGTACCTGTGGCTCTGAGAGGTTTGGGGGCTCGTGGCGGTCCTGCATGACAAACTCAAAAGAGTCTTCAAAAATTTCTCCACCAAAGTGACGATAGTAAATTAGTCCATTAAGTAAATCCCTCTGAAGGAAGCCAGGAACAGGATAGCCTGTTGGGTCCACAAAACATTGTCTTTTAGGTTATATTAAACTGATTTTCTTTTTTTTTTTTTTTTTTTTGGTACCGGGGATCGAACTCACGACCTTGCGCTTGCCAGGCAGGCGCTTAAACCACTGAGCTAAATCCCTGGCTATTAAACTGATTTTCAAAAAATTTCTGAGATTAGTTTACTGTATGTACTCAAGGAATCTTCCTTAAATGTTTTATGAAAACATTTAGAAACAATAAAGCAGAAAGACTAATATTGATATTTACCCTATCCTAATAATGTAGAAAAATTAGAGTTGGAAAAATATTTCCAAGAAACATTTTATTTTAAATATATGATGTAACACTAACTACTTGTTTGGTCCCTACTTTATCAAACTCCTGATCTACCTGCTTTAAAAAGTAGTCATGAAATCATTCTAGCAACAAATAAACAAATACTGTCCATGAAATTGTTTTGTCAGTCATCTAGAATAAGCCAAATGTCTCCCTTCAGCTTTATCTAGTCTATCATCTTGTAAGTAAATCTACATTTTCATAGTACAATGGTTATTTTGAGGCTCAGCTCTAGAACTTTTTGAATGTACAATCTTGGACAGGCCAACTTAATTTATGTGAATCTTGGGCTTCCCATCTATAAAATGGAAATAATAACATCTTACTTCATAAATGTGGTGTCTACCTTAGCACAAATTCTGATACAATTTCAGTCAACTCACCATTAAATAGAAAGTTCTCAGTGAAAGAATCCATTCCATTCAAACATTTGTAATTGCCTAGAACTTACCAATCAGCCCTGGCCCCGGCTTCTTCATGATCTCCCCAGCCTGCGGGGCTTTTGTGATATTAAAGAAGATGTAGTCATCACTGGAGTCCATGTCTGAGGCTCTCAGCATGGAGCCCCGAATCAAGATGGTCTGCCCCTCCTCCAAGTCAATCACAACATTGGTTATGAGGAAGGGAGGGCTGTCATCTTTGGGTAAAATGTTGATAGGAAACTTGTGACGGATGCTGTGATAGCCATCAAATATCCTGAAAACCACAAAGTCTTTGGTGGAGTCGCTGTCATCGTGGTGATAGCGGACAACGCCAGCCTGCAGGTCTGACACAGTGAAGAGAAATCCTTTCCCCCCTGACAAAGAAAGCAGAGGAGGAGCATCTTGAGTATGGGAGCACACAGGCGGCAGCTGCAGGGAGCATCACTCCAGGAAGGAGGAACGGGAGAGCGGCACAACCCATGCCTCTCCCGCCTCCAGAAACTACACAAGTACTCTCTGACATACAATGGGGTTTGGGGCAGAAAAAGCCATCATTGGCTGAAAATATCACCAGTCAAAAATGATTTAATAGCCCCGACAAACTCCACAAAGTCAAAAAATCATAAATTGTCTGTAGATTGTTTAGTGGGCTCTGGACACACAACTCTGGTGTTGAACCCTGGCTCTGCCTGCTTTACTGTGCACACTGAGGCAAGGAATTTATTAGAGACTCACCTGTGAAACAGGGATAATCATACTGTGATAGCTAACTTCCTATGCCAGTGTAGCTGGCTTATTCTCCAGCACCATAAATAAATAAATAATAAAAAACATGATTTCTGAATGGTTCTGAGGACAATATTTCTGGAAAATAACAGCATTTGAACCATTAGACAGAGTAAAGAAAGTATCCTCATCAATCTGTCAACAAAGAACAAAAGCACAGAGAAAGGACGGATTCTCTCCTGAGCTGGAACATCCATCTTCTCCCTTCACACATCAGAGCTCCCAATACTATGAGCTCTGAAAGTCACACCAGCACCCCTGGAACCCCTGAAAACCTCCTTGCTTCTCAGACCCTTGGCCTTGAGCTGGGCGTGACACAATCTGTTGCCCTGTTCTCAGGCCTCAGTCTAGGATTGAATTACTCCACGAGTTTTTCAGTTCTCCAACATATCATGAGACTTTTCAGTCTTTATAATTTCATAAGCCAATTACAATAATAAATGCCTATATTTGCTTACATCTTGTTTGTTTATTTGACTAATGCAAAGACCTATCCATATTCCATAGCAAAGATAAAGGAACTTGAATAATAACAAGCCTATAATACATACTGTTTATTCTCCAGCTCATTGGCCAACATGGCCAACTTCTTAGGAGAGTGATCTTGGATAGGTATCATCCACCCCATCGGAGTATCCCTCAGAAAGGAAAGTTGTCAAGCCCCGTCCCAGACCTGCTAAATCAGAAATGTTCTTTCAAGCTTTTCAGGGGGATCTAACGCATGTTAATGTTTGAGAGTCACAAACATAAAAAACTAGAGCAAGAGCTCTAAAATAAAACAGACTGAATTGAAATCCAGTTCTGCCATTTTCTAGGTGTATGACTTAGGCAAATCAGCTTCAAGTCTCAGATTCCCTACTTGTAATATGGGAATAGTAACAGTATCTTGCTTCATAAAGCTGAAAAGAAAGAAATGAGATAAATGATAGGCACAAAGTAAATGGTTAATTAACGTTACTAGTATTTTTTTACCTCTCCTAATCCCCAAACAGCATTGTTTTATGGCTACCATCCCCAATTTCATTTCAGCGGTATTAATAAGCATTGATTCAAATTTTGATCAGAACATTGTAATTCTTAATGGCAGGGGCACCCTATTATTCTCCTCACACCATCTAACTCCATGAAAGACCTCAGAAGAATAAATTACTGAACACTTATGTAGCAGGCGCTAATATTTTCTGGTCTGGTAGCCACTTTCTACTTCTTCCTCACTAAGAGAATCCTGGTTTTCTTTGGCATGGCACAGTAACCCATTAAAAATATTCCAATTTTCAGACTCCCATTGTGCCGAGGGGTTGTAAGTGACAAATTAGGTAGGAATATAAAAGTGTAAGTCATTGTACTGTGCTCCTGGAAAAACATGTCAAGAGAGCATGCTTAGCTGGGTATAATTTTTTTCTTCGTCCCTTCTATCTCTTTCAGTCTTAAAGATATAAAAAATTAACTCTAATTATTAAGCCACTAGAGTTGAATTGCTTTTACATACAACTGAACATCTACCCTAAATGACAAACACCAGTTTAAACTGGCCTCCCACTGTCCTGGAATTGAATAGGAGAATTTATCATGATTTATCTTTTTTAAAATTTTATAATTCCTTGTTCTAAATGATGATAAATGAGAGTTCTCTTTTTTGCTTTACACTTAGGCAGACTAGGAAGAAAATTGGATTATTCTGTTACAAAGAATAGATTATTTCATCCTAAAGTATGAATATTGTGTTTTAGGATGATACCTTGGTAATTATCATCTATGTAATTATAATGATAAATTCATTTCATGTAAACTATGGCAACTAGAAATAACATAATAGCATTACCACTGAAGTGCTAAAAGAAAGTTTTTCTATTTAAAGTATGTTTCCTGAAACCAAGAAATCAGAGGGAGATGGCTTGTTTTCCAAAGAAAAAGGATAATTAGCTAAGGATTAGCTAATTAAGAAGATGTCCTATATGACATCCAGAAAGCAAAACTTTGCCAAGTACAAGTCACTGTTCACAAACCATCACACATTGACTTGAGTATCCCACACAAAAGCAGACAACTTGAAGATTTCTTAATTTTTTGCATATGACAACTGCACTTGGTAATCAGGCCCATGAGACACTATACATATCCTGTTGAGTATGACTTGTTTCTGAAGAAAATATTTCTTCAGTTCTTTTGTAAAAGGTTGCACAGGTAGGTCATTCACCTCTAACTGTAAGTCGTCCATGCCGCAGGCCATCAACAGTGACCAACTGGACAGCATCAATGTTATCATTGTCAACAATCTGAAATTGCTCCCACGTGATGGCCCGAGACTGCCCCTCCAGGAGACTCAGACCTACAAGAGGAAGCAGAAAATGTCACGCAAAGTTGTAGGGCATCTGACATGTCTGCTTAATGAAAGATTAATACATTTTCACTCATAAAACTATCTGAAAGTAATTTTTCAGATGCTTTTCAAGAAACTTGAATGTAGCTTCTGTTTTTAGTAATAATTTTATTTTTAGTACTATTGCTTCTAATCTGACAACTTGAAAGTTATGATACATCCTTAAAAATCAAATTAAATACTCAAGGAAAGAATCTATGTTATGTCCACAGTGATCTCTACTTCAAAAATGTCCACAGGGAGTTTTTCAGAGATTACATTCACATATTTTAAGTGGACAAGAGTTATAAAGTTTTTTTTGTATATAATTTATTGAAAGTATAGATAACCCATTAATGTTAGTAGTATTTGGTTCAATACACTTACACAGAGCTACTGTTCTCAGGCATGTTTAACCCTATTAGATGTACTTAATGTAGACTCCAGTAAGAAACTAAAGGCAGTAATTAATGGTCTGAAGCAAAACCTTGTGCTTGGAACCTGCATGCCAGAGGTACAGAGAGAGATTTGTGTGCTTGTCACAGCAAGAATACAGACTGGATTCAATGATCAGGATTCAGACGGTGAGCTAAAGCATCATCAAACATCTTCATTACAAATAGTTGGAAACTGACAATTGTTCACCTTTTAACCACCCCATTCTCATCTCCTCCCAGACATCATGGCTCCATCTCCACCCTGGAAACATCATCACTACAGACTGATCCACTTTAAGTTGTGACTAGCTTAGCCATCCCACCTGCTATAGTTTGATCTTAAATGTCCTTGAAGTTCCACGTTAATGGTTTGGTTCCCAGAGTACACTTTTGGGAGGTACTGGAACCTTTAAGATATAGCACCCTTCACAAATAATAAAATCAAACAAAACAAAACAGAATAAAATCAATCAAAACAAAAGAATGAAAACATTACATGACTTCAAAACAAGATAATAGAAAATCAACAATGGCCACCGTAATGTCTCTCGTTTTCTTCAAAATAGCTGCCTACATCATCAGACACAGTAAAATCTTGCATAGTATGTGTGATGGTATGGACAGCTACTTTAAAGAAAAGGAGAGGCATTATGGTAGCCATTGCTGATTTCCTGTGTCTTGTTTTGAAGCCCTGTATCACTTGCATTGTTCTGTTCTAATTTGCCCTATTCTGTTTTGCTTGGTTTGGTTTTATTCTTTTTAAAATAAAATATTAAATAAAATTAAAAAAAGTGGAGCCCAAAGGGAGGTCTTTAGGTCACTGGAGATATGACCTTGATCCTATGATCCAAGTCTCTTCTGCTTCTTTTCTTTTTGTTTCCTGGCCATGAGGTGAGCAATTTTGCTTTGCCATAGTACTCCCCACATGATACGCTGCTTTACCACAGGCCCAAAGCAAAGGAGTCAATTATAGATTGAAACCTATTACCAGTCATGGCCTGAAAGCGCTAAAATTGTGAGTCAAAATAAATCTTCGTTACAGTGATGGAAACTACACATCATCTTTTCATTTGCTCCTCCCTGCACTCCTCCTTTCAGTATAGGGTTAGTATACGTGACCTGCCTCATTGTCTGTTTCTAGGGAAACTAGGTTAAGTCTTTCAATATGTGAATGAAAGAAAGTTGAAAGTTGTTCTTTTGGCTTATCTTCTACCGGGAAAAGAAGGTAGCCTCAGGATACAACAGCACTGAATTTAAATTGCTTAGCTTGTCACTAGAAAAAAACAAAATAAAAACAAGCAGGAAAGATATTGCTGATGTCATTAACTTATGAGTTTCAGTTACCTCACTTGTAAAATGAGACTAAAACTACCTTTCTTTCCTGACTCGTCTACTTTCTTACATTCTTGCAGGACCCTGTAGCTTGACACCTCCTGCTGAGCCTCACCCGTATTCCAGGACACTCGTGGGGCATTGGTATCTGCTGTTCTGATGGAGATGTGGACTGTGATGGGTGCATTTTTTGCAAAGAAAAAGTCATACAGCTCCAGCTCCACCTAGAAGTAAACAAGTAGACAAGTTATTGTACCATTTGCTTTCATTTTGTACAAACAGATGGAATAAGGCTTCTACTGTTCCCAGATACTTCACTTTTTTAATTGTTTCTTTTTTTATTTTAAAATGAAAAAAGAATAAGAATGATACAGAATTTCAAAATGAAGTAATAAATTAATAATGGTATTTTTGAAAAACATTTATTGTTATAACCAACTGAGACAAACTTTACATATTATATAAATTACTCATTTAAGCATACATTTCTCTGATTTTTTAAAAATAAATTTACCAAAGTTGTATAAATGTCATATAAATAAGTTTAAGTCATTCCATTGTACCCATAAAATCCTCATGCTCATTACTGTTAATTCTCCTTGCTACCCATCTATTCTGATACCAATAATCTGCTTTCAGTCTCTGTATATTTTCATTTAAAAGATTTTTTTTCAGTTTTTTGGGGTTTTGTTTGTTTGTTTGTTTGAATTTTTGATATTTTTGAGACACGGTTTCACTACACATTTCAGGCTGGGTTTAAAGTAACTCTATAGCCCGGGCTGGCTTTGAACTTGTAGCAGTCCTGCTTCCTTGGCCTCCCAAGCACTAGGATTATAGGCATGCACTACCACACCCAGCTAAGTGAATCTTTATTCCATATCCAGTTTTGTTAAGATACTTTTGTTAAAGTTTGTTTGTTTTACTTATGAGGAGTGAATCTTTATATATATATATATATTTTTTTATCTGAAGTATTGTATTTAATTTTTTAAAAATTAACTCATAACTTCACATACTAATAGGGATCAGCATGGTACATCAATACATGCATACAATGTATGATGACCAGATCAAGGTAACTGGCATATGTGTCACCTCAAATATTTATCATTTCCATGTTTGAAACATGCAGAAATCCTATTAGCCATTTTGAAGTATATAATGAAACGTTGCAAACATGGTTACTTTATTATGCTATTCCTTCTATCCTCCTTGCCCCTGTATTCATTAACCATCCTCTCTGCATCCTCCCCTCCCCTCAGGCTCTAGATTCTGTTCCTTGGTTTATTGAAACTTTTAAATTTTCTTCTCCATAAAAGAATTTATTAATCTGAAATTGGCAAGTATGGTGTAGTGTTCCTTCATTTGCTAGGGCTATCTTACCATAGTATTAGTCCACTCAAATCTCTCTCCAAGGGTAAAGCTTTATACCAGTGACTGTCAAGAGTAATTCTGTACCCACCTCTACCTTAAGGGGATATTTAGGACTGGTAAGACATTTTTGGTTTCACAAAATATCTATTAGGAATTGCAGGTAGAGGCCAGGGATGCAAACATCCAACCACTCAAAGGACAGTTCCCACCAGAAAGTATTATGTGACCTAAAAGGTCAATGGTACAGATTTTGGTACTCGAATTTAAAGCCATCTATACTTAATATATTTTTAAATACCTAGAATTTTTTGTTCTCATGAAATCTACAACTAACAAGTTGAGGATGCATCATAAGATTTGAGCTTTATTACATGCTACATATATATATATATATATGGTACCAGATATTGACAGAGAAAGGTGAGATATAATTCATAAATACAAGGCACAATGCCTATTTTTGAAGAACATGGGGTCTACCTGAAAGGATAGAAAAAAAAGGCAGATTGCCATGGGTCCACAAATATTAAACAAGAAAAAAAACAGTCAAAGGTGCCAAAGCAACAAACAAAAAATAAAATCTGACAGAGGCAGAAGATACTTGATTTTGGAGGTGTAATGTAAAATACATATTAGGTTGGGCCACAGGCCCAGGTCTTTCACTCCACATGCTTAAAAAGCACATAAACTCCACTGAGAATACTGAGTTACCTCTAACAACAACAAAATCACACATTTGGAAGGCACTTCCTTAAAACTACATTATACAATACCAGAAAATATTCCAAGAAAACAGCCAAAATAGCAATGCTGTGTGTGTGAACTCCAGGTTGTTACCACTCATATAATGAGAAATTCCTTCATAATAGGGAAAGAAAGAGATGAGAAAAGGGAAGAAAAACTAGCTGCCGTATATGTACTACACAAAGAGAAGAAAATAAAAGCAAAGGGCAAAATATAACATTTCTCGCCTGAAGTCTTTTGACTGCCCTTGAGGCCAAATGCTGAAAATGCCTAAATTACACAGAGGACATTTTGGTTACCCCAGGGACACTCATTTTCCTTAATAAACCTGAACTCCAGTCTATATCAGTCTGCTCATTTAAATTTTCCATCCTGTTCCAATCAACTTGCTGGTGGGTCTTTAAAAATGTGAAGTGTTACTATGTGCAAGCCTCTAACCAGCTGTTCCGCACTACCGCTGAATGCAAAACAAGAGGGAAGAGGCTGAATCTATAGCACAAGGGATTTATAACACATAGAAGGAGGACTTCCTACAGGAAAGTTTTACAATGAAATTAGTTACCAGATGAGACAGCCCCTCTAACTCAGTGTTACTAATTAAAACTTAAGTGCCCTTCATAAAAAGCTCTTGCAAACAAAAAGGAATAAAAGAATTTGTTATTAAGAAGTCATGGGCAAACTCATTTCTCACATAAATTGTCTTCGTTGGGGAAGTTTGTAGGACATTAGAACTCCCAAACTAGAAATCCTAGGCCAAACGTGGCCCTCTAAAATATTTTTGTAGTTGGCACAATATATTTTATAGTTTTAAATTACTTTTTTTAAACTTAAAAATTTTAAAGCAATATTTAAGACAATGACCGTTGCAGCAATCTGGGTACATCAGAGATCCCACGTGGCACTGATGATTGGAGCTGAGGTGCAGCTACTTGCCGAGGCCGTAGTTCCTTCAGTTTGTCACATCACAACACTTCGGTGCAGGTTTGCTGATTTGTTTTACCTGCCCGACTTTCCTGGCACTGAGTTTGCATCCTGATTTACGGTAAATGATTCTCTTCTGAAGCAACAAATATACAAAGGAATCTGAACCTGAAGGTTAATGAATGTGACCTCTTAAGGAACTCTGCCAGTACCAATAGCTGGATGCCTTGCTTTCCTTCTTACCTCGTAATGTCTCCTCTCCGAGTGGCTGTTGTTTGGTGGCTGATAAGCAATCTGCATGTCGCTGAGGTCTTTCCAGGTAAATGAGGAGATAGGCTGCGTGTGATCCGTAAGGTGAGTGACATAGCCCTGGAGGGGGGCTTTGGTGATGTTGAATACTAGCAATGGTTTAGGGGTCTCATCCTCTTCACAGTCCAGAACAGATGTAGTCAAAGAGGTCAGGATGAACTGATCCACTTCCAGAATAAACATGGCCATGAATGCAGCCCTTGGAATCTGGTTTGGAACGCCAGCTCTGATATAGACAGGCAACCACGCACTCTCTGACTTTTGAAGGAGAAATAAAACACAAAGGAGGAGATAATATGAATGAAGCTATAACATACAGGGTTAATGGCATGATATGTAATAAAGCTACAGCCTAACATGTACCCAGCTGTGATCTGAAGCCTGACTGCACATTAAAATTACCTAGGGAGCATTAAACAGATAATGTTAATGGGGACCCATCTCCAGACATCTAACTGTTCCAACGAGGGGCCAAGAAAAATAGTATATTTAGAACTCTTCAGAGACTCCAATATGCAGCCACAGTCAAAAAGGGGCATACATTTTGGTATCAAAGAGAACTATGCTTGTGATTCTATCTCCAGCAGTTGTAATTTGTGTAAGTGTAGACAAGTTATCCAACTACTAAGTTTCATTTCCTTCACATCTACAAAAGGAAATTTCACACTTCAAGTATTAAGTGAAGACTAAATGAAACAACCAAAGCAAAGCAGTTGGTAGTAGGTGGCACAGACCAGCAACCTCTCCTGGTCATCCTGCCCATCTCTTGCCAGGTGGCTTTAAAGGGGGAAGGAAAAGACAAAGGAAATATGTTCTTATACCACTACTCCTGCAACTAGAAGAGAGTTGCTCAGTTGTTTAGTAGAGCAAGGGCATTGCAAGTGAAACTTCAGGCTAGAAATGCATTCTCCCAAAATAAGAGAACTATGAGTAAATGTTCTCCCAAAGAAATCATGCAACAGTTTCACGGAACCTGAGGTCTCAGTCAGTGTTGTGTGTCAGAAGAATCACTGCAGCTATGTGTGCCATTGTTAAGAGAACCATCTGGTTCATCTGTAAGATGACCACTCCTGGTCTAGTTTCCAGTGTTCAGCAGAATGAAATGAATATGGCTTTGATAACTAAGCCTGGTTCTCTCAACAATGGAGATGTTTGAACCCAGATGACCTGTACGCAGAGTTCATACCCTTACCTAGTAAACAGACAAAGGAATCGACCTCAACTGATCTACCTGATCAGTTAGAATGAACCATCTTAAAGGAGTTTTCCCTCCAGATCTTACATATAAAAATCATATGGTCCTGTTCAATCATTTCTTTATCTTTCCTTAAATGATCAACTCTTTGGGGTAATAATGTTCAACATTTGACTAGGTCTCTTCCGAGAAATTCTAATGGAAAGATAGATCATAAAAATGGAAGTCTTGGGCTGGGGATTTAGCTCAGCGGCATAAGCGCCTGCCTGGCAAGCATGAGGTCGTGAGTTCGATCCCCGGTACCGCCAAAAAAAAAAAAAAAAAAAGGAAGTCTTTCTACGTGTCATCCCAGATCATCTTTACATTAGCACAAAATGTGAGCTGTTTCCACAGATGCACTAGTTTCCCAAATAAACAAATTGTAGGGTACACAAATCAGTAGAGTAGTAGGCTAAATAGTCCATAATAGTTGACTTCACTTTCGGTCATCATTTCAATATAAGGAGATCAAGAGGAGAAAGAGTAAGAAAAATTAAAAGCTATTGGAAGATGGAGGAAGCTTTTGGAACCCTGTCATCTTGATGACCCAATCCTCCATTCTGAAGTGGGAAAGAGGGAAAATGATATTATCTGCCACAACCACGAAAGTGGCACTTAGGTACTCCTCCCTCCTAGTTTCCTGTGGCCTTGCAGAGTAGACCTTAATGCCAAGCAGAAAAGGAAGCATCAAGAAGTTGGGGTTACCAAGAATCAACCAACAATAGAAAAAGCATTCAGGGAGGTGGTGCTGGGGTGTAGCTCAGCGGTAGAGTGCATTCTTAGCATGCGCAGGGCCTTGGAGGCAGTGTCGGAACTGAGAAATGTAAAAAAGATCTATGCCAGGTGTGGTAGTGTACATCTAAATCCCAGCACTCGAAAGGCTGAGACAGGAGGAGCCTCATGAGTTCCAAGCCAGCTTGTGCTACATAAATTAGTTCAAGGCCAGCCTGCACTACATAGAGAGACCTTGTCTCAAAAATAAATAATTAAATTAAATTAAATTAAAGTAATAAAAAATTTCTGGAGGTAAAGAATGAAGATTGTGAATATGTAAATAGCCCCAGTCCTTTCCAAGTTGGGATGTGCAGCTACAAGAGAAACAGAGAAATTTTGGGCTAATATTGCATATAGAAGCTGCTACTTTCAAGTACTTACTGACAGAATAAACAAGATTGCAGTTCCAGCTAGACATTGCGCAGCTCCACCCTAATAGCACAGGACTCTTTCTGGCATAGGAGTCACCCTGAGCTCCCCCGTAGAGGTGGCTCTCTTCCTGTGAACCGGCGAGGGACATTAACATAGAGTCAAATTTACCTTGTAAAGAATTTTACTCCTGCTGTCTGTGAGGTCGAGCTGGATGGAGATATAATCGATGTTGGGAGAAGGGGGTTGCATGTGTTGATAACGAAGCCCCATCAGCAGGAACTCCTCACAGTTCACTTTGAGACTTTCTATTTTCTTGAGTCCCAGGGCACAGCTTCCATCTGGACACTTCACTTCTGCTCCCAGATCTAGAATGTACAGTGTTGTATTAGGGTTGCCATTTGAACACGGCTATTGTAAAAGTTAGATGAAAGGCCATTCTCCCATAGATGCTGTTCCTTCTCGCTGCCCAGGCACACTCATGTACACCTTCTACTACTCAGTGAATGGGCTGCCATTCTGGTAAGAGCTGATCATTTCCTTTACTGAAGAGAAGAGTTGACCAGTTGTCTCTCCAAACCTTATCACTAAAACTTTGAGATAAAAGTTAATAAAATGTGTTTTCTGGTATGTGAAACCTCTGAAGAATGGGACAGTGACTCACTGTAGGACTTCTCCAGCCCAGCTCTGATCTTTCCTTTAAAGCATCAGCCCGATGGCTCTATCACACCGTGTCTCCTACCCTGCTCTGCTCATCCAGATTCTCAAATATACTCCCATCCTGTGTATCCTTCTAGAGCCAGTGAGTCTTTCACTAAATCCTTGCTTAAACAGTCTGTCACTGCTCAAGTCAACCTTCTTTGTCTCACTAAAACCTACAATTATTTCTCCAGGAGTCCTCATGTCTCTGGCCAATTGGATTTTTCACTCTCATTGGGTCTATAATTCTCTCAGACTACTTGTTCTTTGATTCCCATGTCCATGATGTATAAAATAGATAATCTATTGACGGTTGTAAAGATTAAATGAGATCATTTTTGTTCAAGCACACCTTCAGCTGTAAACTTCCATCCAAATTCAAGCCATTATTTACAGTCATGAATATTCCTTACATTTCTTGGCACGTTTCCTATAGAAGAACACTTTAATGTATATAGTAAGTGCCTAAAATAAACTGACTGAATGAATAACAGAAGGAAAATTATCCATCAATTCTCCTTGCATTAAACTATGACTGTTACCTATCAGCTCTGCTTCACACTAGATCATAATCAAATAACACTTAAGGAAACATAAATAAACTAGCCTTACTATCGCTGCCATTGCTATTAATAACAACTAACAGCCGATTAGTGCTTACTCTGAGTCAGACACTCTATCACGCTCTGTGTGTGTGCACGTGTAATTTTATTTTCTCCCATCTTTACATAGCCCTGTAGTACAGCTATTATCTTCTCCCAACTTACAGTGTCTCATAGCAGTTAATAGCTAAAATAATTCATGAAATTATGAAATCAAAGACCAAATCTAGGTCTTTCTGCTTCTAAAGTTAAAGCTCTTGACTACTATCATACTTTTCAACCAGACAAAAGTTACATTCAATCATAGAACCCTTTGTCATAGTGGGAAATGACTATCTAAGGATATTTTGGTCAACATTAGTAATATTCTAATAAGTATTGAAGGGTATCATACGGGACTCAGGAAAAAAACTGTGTGGCTGATCTCCACGAGGTCCGTCTGGTCGAGGTTCTACCACAACCATCTGGCCATGGGCTGGCAGATGAGTTCTCCCAGGATCCAGCTTTACTGTGCACTCCAGGCCAGCCGTCCTGTCATAATCGAACTGGAGCAGGTTCTTATCGATTGCTCGGGACAGGCCATAGAATTCAGACACCTCCAGCACACCGTTCCTCATCTGGATGATGTTACAGTCCGGTTCCAGGAGATAGACCCGCAGGAGAAAGGTTTCTGTGAAGGTGTCTGTTTCAGTAAATCTGTGCACAGAATAAAGCAAAGGCAGGATTTATTGATGCTCAGATACTTCCAGACTCTGTGCACTGAGCTTGAAGCTGAAAAATTGACCTTCACGAAATTTGTACATCAGGTGGATTTTGAAGTTTATTTCATGTTGTACTCCCAACTTCTCTATTCGCAGCTCTTTTTCTCTTTTTCCTTATATTTAATGCCTTTGCCTGCCATTTCTCCCTCTGAACATCTTTCTTTCAACACCTGCCTTCCACTCAGCATCCACACTGTTATTTAGTGACTGCTGGGATCTCAGCGTATCACTTCCAGCACACACGTAATCTAAGAACACAAAGCCTGTGTGATTTACACTTTGAGTGTTAACTCAGGACTGAAGGGGAGAAGAGTTTCTTAAGTATCAAATGAAGTATTATGGCCTTTTTGTTCTTTGGAAATGCCACTAAATGGGTGATCATTTAACTAGTCTGAATTCTCAGCCCAGACCTTACTGTGTGAAGTCGATCAGCAATGGTTACAACCACCCCTTCTATCCCCTCGGTGACTGTTCTGAGTCCTGAGGGTGCTCTGTTCCCTACAATTGCATTGTTGATAAAGGTAGGACATTTTAAAAAAATCTGTAATGAGTTTGCTTTAATATGAGATCTTTAATAGATACGCCTTTATTATGGTCCAGGCATTATGCTAAATTTTACAACAGAATCTTTTCTGATCCTTGTAAGAATCGATAATAGATATTGTCAATTTCACTTTACAGATGAGGGGACTGAAGACAGAGAAGCCCAATAGCTTGCCAAAAGAGTTACCATAGAGATGAGGGAAATAAACATGCTCCCTGATCCTCTGTCTCCAACTCCTCTGAGTATTCTACTTTACTGTCCTCAAAACCAAGAGCAGTCCTGGCTCCTCTAACCCTGCATGTGTACTTTTCAAACTTTCCTGCCCCTAGAATTTCAAGAAAGGAATGGAATCAACCACAGTTCATTAGCTTTTCAACCTTTCCTGGCAAGCTCTTTGAAGTCAGTTTTGTTGTTTTAACTCTAGAGTTTGAAAAGACCAAACAACCCCATCTGACAATTTTGTAGCTTTCTAAGGAATCCTTGCCACTTTATTTTCTGTGCTTTTCTTTTGCCACTTATGACTCTGCTTCCTAATTATCTGCCCATCTATTTTGCATTGGCTCACAAGCACCAAAAGAGCCTATGTATCTTCATTCTTGTGTCTCTTAAGCCCAACATAGACCCTTACCTACAGTAGGTGGTCATAAATGGTTTTAGAATGATTCACTGTTCAGTGTCTTCTTCAAAAGACTTTTGCAAAACAAAACATTCTGGCAGCCATTGCTGATTTAATATCGTCTTGCTTAGAAGTCCTACCATGCTTCTACTCTGCTATTACTATCGGTTCTATCATGTTGTGTCTTATTGGTATTTTAATATATGTGATAGTATAAACAAATTTTTTATTGAAAGTGAGATATTATAGTAACCATTGATCATTCTCTGTTATTTGGTTCAGAATGTCCTGTAATTCTTTCATTCTTTTGAATGGTTTTATACTATTTTGTTATGTTTGATATTATTGTGTTTGAAACTATGCTCTACTATAGCAGAGAAAGATATATTTTGATAGCTACTATTAATGTCTGGTTGTCTTATTGTAAAGTGCTGTGTTGCTTATGTTGTTGTGTTCTGATATGCTTTGTTCTGCCCTCTTTTGTTTTATTCTTTTTAAAATTTTAAAAAAAGACTTTTGCATTAGTTTGTGCTTAAAGGAAATCCACACCAACATATTTTAACAAAATATTCTCGAGTAATAAAAGACAAGTAAAAAACTATATATAAAGGCCTACTCCACCTATACTGAGTTCTCAGTTGTTTCAATTAAATCAGTAATACTATAATTATAACCTTAAAATTAAGTTTATTAATATATGATCCTATATTGTGAAATTCATTCTTTTACACCGTGTAACTCTGTGGCCTTTGGTACATCCACAATTTATATAATCATTATGACTAATTTCAGAACATTTCATCACCCCAAAAGTAACTCATTAGTATTCACTCCTTAATTGCCTCTCCTTCAGTCTCTTCCATCTACAGTACTAATCTACTTCTGTCTCCACGGCTTTCTGGACATGCCATACAGATAGGACTATACAACATATGTTGTTTTGTACCTGGTTTCTTTCACTTAGCAATAATATTTTAAAGGTTAGTTCATGTTGTAGCATGGATCAAAGCTTCATTCCTTTGAATGGCTTAATAATAGTCCATGGCATGAATATAGCATTCATGAGTTGTAGTTTTTCAATATTTTAGCTGCTATGAACAATATAAGTGCAATGAACACTTATATACAAGGTTTTGTATAAACTTAGAATTTTATTTCTCTTTAGTTTATACCTAGAAGGGAAATTATTAGATCATATGGTCACTCCTATGTTTAACTTTGCAATTGATTTTAAACATATTTGTATTATTTAAAGTTTAAAAAGATTGCACTACTTTAAGCAGCGAGTAATTAAAAAGAATTTCATTTAATTTTGGAGTATATTTTTTACCTGCTTCTCATTAAGGATTTGTAGCTTGTAATTTCTATTTCCCATCACAAGTAATGGGTTGGAATACTAGAGATATCTGTGTAAAAGCACTAAAGGGGAAAAGAACATAGCTAATAATTTGTGGAAAACCGCAGTGAAGATGATGCAAATGAAAATAATTGAAAGTTGGCTGCAATTCTTGCATCAACCACTCAGGTTCTCCAATTTCACTGATTACCTTCTTGTTTGGAATCTATTAGCTGCTGTCATGATAACACATAGCCCCAGGAAAAGCCCAGGAAGTACACAGAATAATTGTTTGGCAAGAGATAAGTAATACTCCTGTGCCTCTTACCTGTAAAGTCTAAGCTTCACCGTGTCTTCATGAAGAATCGGGCAACCGTTGTGAGTATACCTTACTTCATTAGGAAGAAAATGGCAATCAAAGACCTAGTTCACATGAACAAATGGATAAACATCTATGAGAAAACTGGTATGGAGTTTCATTTTTCTAGCACTAGGATATGGTCTGGAAAAACAGCGGTGCGCATGTGTGTGCCTGTTTGTTTTAAACACCAAAAACCATACTGGTCACCATCCTGCTTGGACAGCTGTGCCTTGTTTTAAGAATATCTAATTTATAAAAATACAAAGGGATCAAGAAAATAAATTAAGGGATGGCTACTTCTCTAAATAATTATCTTTTCACAGACACATTGCTTTTAAAATATGTTTCCATTTATCAGAGTTTTATTTTCTCCCTTCTGGGGATTATAGCAATTGACTTAGGTCTTTCTGTGTGTCTGCATGGAAAAACATCCATCATCCCACCTACAAACATGCTGTGTTTGTTCTGTATATTTTTGTTTTCCTTCTATTTCTTTCTTTTCCTATAGCATTTTCCTATTAAAAATGAAGCCACTGGCTATGGACAGTATTCAGAGTCTAACATATTCCACAATTGTTATTAGTTATTGCAAAGTACTGGCACAGGTGGCCAATGAGACACAGTTTGAAGGACTATTTCCTCTATTTGAATATAGTTATAATGAACTACATCACCTCACTCAAAATTACTAAGAAAATTGCTGATTGATTTATTTATTTATTTATTTGCTTTTTTTTTAATTTTAAGAACCCTAGTTTTCTCTCTTTTTTTAAACCTGTTTTGGAAATACTAGTTTTAGAAGAAGTCTTTCTTTCCACCCACTATGACCCTCATTCTGCCCAATCTGACCTGGTAGTTTTGAGAAATGCCTTTGAGATCTTTACGTACCCTCACTGTACAGTTCATGGTGTTTAGTCTATTCCTTTTTCAGCTTCAAGCATTTTCAGACAACATAATGTACCCTAAGAAAATGTTATCACTAATACAACTTATTTTCTTGTCCCATAGATAGCACTGGTTCCTCTTTTTAATTGACAAGTAGGAAGGAGATCAAGAGAGTCCTTTCCCATATCATTGACAAATAGTTGTGGTAATAAAGAGACAATCTGCTTTGTTAAAAGAAACATCTGTTTTATGTTTCATAATGTTTCCCTTTTATAAAAGGCGACAACCATAATTGTCCATAAATTTACTAAATAAAACAAAGGAGAGCTAAATCCTTTTCTAATTACTGTCTAGCTTTGTTTTTTCCACTTCAACTGTTTTTCAATTACAATTTATAATTAAATTGTCACACATTCCTAACTCATTACTCACTTTAATGACAGTAAACTGGTTCAAACTAGGGAAATTTTCTTATTGCTGCATTTCCTATTTAAAAAGGCCCACTCAGTGCTAAACTGAGGTGCTTTTCCACGTAGGAAAGCTCTTACTCTGGGACAGGTGTGAGCAATGCTGCTAAGAGGAAGTCTCATCCTAAAACATAAGGAAAACATGTTGCCAATGACCTTGTCTAATGGCCTGTTTCAAGGGGGTTATCTAAACAGAAAGTGCAGGCATGTACCCACTGAAGTCCCTTTCTAAACATCCAATAGGAAAATGAACCTGTTGCTTCTAAAACAAACTTCAGTAATGAAAAGAAAATACTAATTGAACAGATGTTAAACAAAACATTTTCTGTGCAAATCACACAAAAGTGTTCATTACACAGCAGGATGTTGTTAATGCTGTTGTCTCACTAGGAGTGGGTTCACATGAGCCTAGCTTTTGGCTTACTATTAAATTCTATTAAAGAATAATGTTTAGGTTGTGTGTATGTGTGTGCACACAGAGCACTTACCATGATTAATTTCAGAAACTCTGTAAAAACTAAATCTCTGGGGAGAAGTTTAAGCCTATCTGAGTTAAAAGTCAAGCTAAAATTCCCCCCAGGCCTAACTACTTGGGAGTTTTATTTTTGTTGAATTTCAGGACTTTAAAAAACTGGGCTGATCATCAAGCTATTTGAGAACCACAGTTCTCCCACAGTGTACATTTTTCCATAACAAAAGTTTAATATTTGGTAAAATAGTGATGAAATTTCACATTTTGATGGGCTCTCTTGCCATAGAATAAATTTTAGAAGATATAAATCACATGCCCACTTCAGAAGATGTAAATCAGTTTGGGTTATCCTATTTACCTTTGGAATACATATGCTGAATATCCAGGAATAGGTTCTAGTTTTATAAATGAGCAACTGTAAACTAGCAGATCAGTATGTAGAGGGTATATCCTAGTTCAGAATATCCTAAATCAGCCAGGCTGATTGTTGTTTGTTTGTTGTTTCTGCTCCAAATTATCTTCCTATTAACTAGCTTTTTGCCTTAGAATCAGAGAAAGTTTAAGATGGAGATGACTTGGAAGTCTAATCCAATCCTAAGACCTTGGCATCACGCTTTTTCTTTTCACTAAATTCCTGTCACTTGGAACCTTTTTGTTCCCTAGTGCCTCAGAGCAGCCCAATCAATCAGAACATCAAAACATCACTGAAAGAATATAATGGAGGCAATTTGTTTTACCCTCAGAGCAAAGGTCACATGTGTTAAGAAGTCACAGGCCATCTGGGTAGGGAGAGTATTGCCCTCAGAGGCTGGAATCCATGATAGTAGCTTCTCTCCAGATTGCCTTCTCTGACCAGAAACTGGTGCATGGCAGGGCTTTTGTTTTGCTCGCATAGGGTCCCAGATAAATTGCTAGACGACAGCTCAGAGAACTTGTGCCTGCTGGCTGCCAGCAAGAATTTTGTTTTTGCTTTTCTCCAAAGTAATACTATTCAACCTCACTTCTAAATAAGTATTGAACACCTGTTAAAAAGATATTGACTGGGCGACTGTCTATCAAAGTTCCTAGTCCTCTAAAATCAGGGATGAAGTTGCAATTACCAATCACTTGGCGACTACAGTGTCACATTACCCACCATCATGATTGTATTCTAACACTTCTAGGTACCCGTCTGAAGCTCTTTAACTCTTTAAAAAGTCTTAAACTGGTAAAGAAAATCTAACAGGAATTTGGAGGGACACTTCTGGTTACTACCTCATCAGAAATACCTTTAATAAGGGACTACTTTCCATAGAAGTCTGAGATGTTTCAGAATTGGACCATCACTTTAAGTTAGGCAAATAAAATGCTAAATGAATCACTGAGCTAGTATCTATTTCTTTTTGTTCAGTCTGTGCATAAAGTACTACTTTACATAGCTGTATGATGTGTCTGTATTTAAATGGAGAAGAAATAATGTTCATAGTTCAGCAATTGAATTGGTGCAATTTTCCAAAAGCAGCAACAGTGCCTAGAGTTGCATGTTCTCAAGACTGTTTGCCTTGGGAGCAAAGTGAAGCCACAGCAGGAGCAAGCAGCAAAACCAGAAGCAACTTTATACTATGTATATAATAAGCAAAAAGAATATATAAAAGTACAGACTTAAGGGCCGGGGATTTAGCTCAGCAGCATAAGCGCCCGCGTGGCAAGTGTGAGATCGTGAGATCAAGACTTAGCAGGTGACTCTTTACCCTGCAAAACGAGTGACCATGTAATACCCTTAAATAAGAAAATCCCTGGAGTTTTGATTAAAGGGGAAAACATTTATGCAAAATTTTTTGAAGAACTGTGAATGTTGAGAGTTCTTCACACCTCATTTCTACTTCCCTTCCTCAAGTGAACACCTAAGTGATATTAATAAATGAAAATGCCTTCATGTTTTACCTTTGGCGTTCTGAGGGTCACAAGTATGTCCTTAAAGTCTTGACATCTTATCCAAAGGTACCCTGACTGTCAATGATTTGGGGCAGGAATAATCCTATAAAGACTGATCATAGTAGACCCTCCAGTAACCGCCCATTCCCACACTTGGAAGGCTACCCCACCCACTTTCCTCTCTCTCTCTCTCTCTCTCTCTCTCTCTCTCTCTCTCTCTCTCTCATATCACATACACACACACACACACTACTGAACAGAGAATCTCAGAAGTGACCCACCTGTGGGGTGAGTTTCCCAACCCTCTGCGTTATGGGCTCATGCATCACAACTTCCACTTTGCAGATGTCTTTCTCTCTGGGGATGGCAAACTTCAGATCCTCTGCAGACAGGAAGGCCGAGCTGCCCTTCATCACCCTCAGCCCGCGGTTCACGCTGACGAAGGTGGGTGAGGCACCATCCAGGAGCAGCAGAAGCAGCAGGGCTCCGGGCCCAACCCAACCTGGAGAGCTCATGCCAGCGCTAACTCACGTCCAGCCACCAAAAAGTGCCTTCCACAAAGGAGGGCGCCTGTTTCCCCGTGGGTTGTCGCTCACAGGCCAAGGGGCAGGGCCAGGGGTCCCGACAGTGGCCCCCCCAGATCTTACGGGCCCCCTTTCATTTCAGGCTCAGACAAGGAGGTCTTTCAGACAGTCTCTGGCCCTTAATAAAACTCGCTGATGGCTCCTGATAACGCGGCTGGCGGGATGGGAGTGCCCCCAAGAGCTGCTCTAATCCTGCCAATGGGAGAAGAGGTTGGAGGAAAGTGAGAGAGACCCCAAGGTTTGTGAGGCTATTTAAAAGAGCCCTACTGTCAAAGGGATCTTTCAACCAGCCTATCATTTCAGCTAAATTAAAAACAAATAAACTAACTTGACCCCGGGCCCTCTGAAAGGCAAGGCAACCATTCATTACCCGGTTGTAGCTCTGCTTCCGGACAGGGTGACCCCAATCGGGGTGTCACCTGTGTGGTCCCATAGGCGAGGGAGAGAGGGGCCCAGGCTCTGAGCTCAGAGAAAGCTGCTGAGCTCTTTGCCTCCATTTCCTCCTTTGTTAAATGGAGACTGCATTCTGCTTTGTGTCAGAGAACTCACAGGATTATTTGCACACTGCTTGAAAATTAATTCTAAATCAATACGACCCGACTAAGTAATAATTTTAATATTTGTCACATGGACTGACTTGGCCAGCGAAGACACCTAAGAAACACTTGATCGGAATTAGGGAAAATATTTCTCTCTTAAGCAAACATGCAAGTTTCATTTACTGTAAAATGGCCCATGAACCTAGTGACATAGTTTCAATATACACAGTTAGGACAGTGTATCCACATGTCTATTTACATTATCTATAATGCTAACTATGGGATAATGTACTCAGTTTAGACAAATGAAGGCTTTGTTTAGACTTTAATCACTCAGATCTCTGGGATTATTTTTCTGTGCTATAAGAACTGAAAATATTTATTCAAAGCCAAATGTATTGAGATAAAGTCTTAACTTCCAAGTATGCAATGGAGGTTTGTTTGGCCCACAGAAAAGCCTTACATTTGAATGACTTCAGTAAATTTCTCTACATAATTAGCAAGACCAAAGTAAATATTCATCATATGGTGCTCACAAAAATGCCTCTGCAACCCCGCACTCCGCTCTGCACACACAGCTGGCACAAGGTGGCAGGAGGGGAGAGCAAAGGTGTCAGTGACCATGTAGGGAGGTACCAGTGGGAGTGGCTTTTGAACAAATGGGTGATGGCCAAATTTTGCCATCTCTTGTGGCAGCAAAAGCCTCACCATGAAAACTGAGAGCACTTTGAAGAGTTCGGTTTTCTAAAACCCTAGAGGAAAAGTCTGAAGAAACTACAGTTGACAGCAGGAAAACTCTGACTATGAGCAGTTTTACAAATGGTACATGGGTTCAACACCAGGAATGAGATGAAATGGAAAGCGCAACAGCAAGAACATTGGGAGGTGGAAAATTAGTGGCAGAAAGTGTTATGAACAACATCCCTCATACTCCCATCTATGAAAAATTAGAATGAAAACCCCATCATCACTTTGGATGAGAAAGAACGATGCTCAGTTCAGCGAGCAATCTGCATACTGCTACTTTCTTTTTCTTTTCCCATCACTGTTATGTTTAATTACCTTCATCACACATGTTGTACATGCCACTACTTTGAAGTGTTGGTTTAATTAGGATTACCTCTTGCATTAGTACTGATTTTAAAAATACCTCTATCATCTACCTCTAATACACTAAGGGAAGTCACATTCCTGTGTCAGTTTTGAAACTTTCCACTTTGGAGGCAATGAATGACCTGTGCCTTTTTAGGGGGCGCATGCTTTACAAGCTGGCCTTTTTTATGATGCTAGTCTCAAAACGAAGCTTCTCACACACTCCCACTGACCACATTGCCCACATGCATGCTGAATTTAGGATAGCTTATTTGTGCAAAGCTGCACATTTGGTTATTGAATTTCACAACGAAGTAAAATCCTTTTTCCATTTACATTTAGTATCTAGGAGCACACAGAAAAGTAACCCACTCAGAGATGGGAGAGGCAATAGGGTAAGTCTTAGGTTATCTCCCTAAACTGAGGAAAACTTTCCTTTCTGAGATTTAAATGGTTTAACACATAAAAACTGCAGGGGTCCTAGACCCTCCTGCATTCATAGCTCATTTAGTCTGCTTCACTGGTCCTTTCTCTACTACTTGACTGTTAAACTTTGGGACCCTAGGATCTAATTCTTGAACCATTTTAATATCTACTCTCATTCCATGGTGATTTCATTTCTTGGCTTTAAATGCCAGTTGCCTGCTAATGAGTCCCAAATTTTTCAATCTATCAGGGACCTGCCCTTAACTTTAGAGTCACATATGCAACTCTACTTGACATCTCCATGGGCATATCATTTCCTTTTTTTTTTTAATTTTTATTTTTTTCAGCACTGAAATTGAACCCAGGGTTACTCTGCCACTGAGCTACATCCCCAGCCCATTTTATTTCTCACATAAATTTATTTATTTATTTTTGATATAGGGGATCGAACCCAGGGACTTTGCACAGAATTGTGTCCTCAGTTCATTTTTTAAGTTTCTGTTTTGAGACAGGATCTCATAAGTCGTTGAGCTTCCCAAGTTGGACTTGAATTTGCAGTCTTTTTGCCTCGGCCTCCGAAGTAGCTGGGATTACACATGTGTACCACCACACCCAGTTTAGGCATCTCATTCTTTGTGCAGCCAAAATCAAACCCTTGATCTTCTCTCTGTTATTCTGATGTAAATTAACGGTAACTCTGATTTTTTTATTTTCTCACTCTGTACACTCAAAAAGACAAGAATCTCTACTGGCTTTTTGTGGTGATCAGACCTTGAGGTGACTGCCAACAAATCCAGCATCCTACTCCAAAAAATGTCCTTTCCTCTTCAGTACCAACAGAACATGTGACACAGATGATGGGACTCATAAGAGCCGCAATTACATTTGTTTATTTATATTATTCATTACAGTTTCCCTCTGTTTCTCTCACGGAGGTGAAGGTTTTATATTTTAGTCATACATTTATCCCCAGTGCTTTCCAGTGTCTGGTATATCAATAAATATTTGTCAAATGAGTGAATAAATTGGAGAACCAATACCTGGAGTTCCCCTATATTGGGTTAGTTTAATCAGAAGTGTTAGTATAGGGAAAGAACTGTCATAAGTGAGCATTGTCAGTCCCATGGATCAAGATATCATGTGAATTCAGTGTCCGAAAGTTACCACAAAAAGATCAAATATGAACAGATGGGCTTTAGGTCCTCAACAGGGATTATCTAAAAGGGGCAATGTATTATGGGTAGACAGGGGAACGAGGAAGAGAAGGTGTTACAGACTGGGTATTTGTGCTCCACATCCACCTTCATCAAATCTATATGGTAAACTCTTAATCCCCACTGTGAGGGGATCTTTGTGAAATGATCAAATTTACATGAGATTACAAAGGTAGAGTTCTCATGACAAGATCCTTTAGTGAATGAGGAGCCCCGATCTCCTCCCTTTCCGTCATGGGACATGAGGCAAGAAAGTGCCCCTCTGCACACCAGAAAGGACACCTCTGGGTACCTTGGCCTTGGACTTCCCAGCCTTCAGGACTGTGACGAATAAATTTCTGATATTTGAGCTACTCAGTCTGTGATGTTTCTGCTATTAACAGCACAGGCTAAGAGAGTACAGGATTTTTTTGTTTTTTGGGTTTTTTTTAAAGGAAAAGCATATAGTTCAAAAATTTAATAATACAATTTAAAAACTACATATGTGCATTGGTACAAAACTACATATGTATTTGTGATATAAAGAGAAACTTAAAAGCAAATTTGATTATATGTAAAAGTCTTTTAAAAGTATATCTGTGCAGAACTTGTAAATAAATATTTTTATGAACAAATGTTTTTATGGACAAAAAGTATACTAAGTAATTCTCTGACAACAAAGGTCATTGTAAAGTAAACCTCACTGGTAAATTGTCATTGTGTTATTATGTTGCTTAACAGAAAATAAATTTAAGGATATTATTAGCAGAGCTGGGCGTGGCAGCACAGACCTATAATTCCAACACAGGGAAGGAGAATCATAGTGAGTTCAAGGCCAGCCTGAGCTACATAGCGAGTTCAAAGCCAAGGCCAGCAGGAACTGTGTGGCAAGACCGTTTCTCACAAAAACAAAAAGCAAAAAGCAAAAAATATCATTAGCATAATTAGTGACTTGGCATTAGCCCTCAAAGGACAAAGGGTCAAAAGGAAGATTCCTCTTTCTTTTCAGGCATGGCCTCTCACTGTGAATCCCAAATGAAACCCAAGCAAGAGTGCCCCTGGGGTTTCACCCAGAAGCTGCCCCCAAAGGATTAGGCAGCAGCAAACATTGGACTCTACTGAGACAGCCCTTGGCATAGGTAGGTATATGCATACTGTGCTGGAATTCTTGTTTCCTGCCACCCACACAGCCAGTAGCTGGAAAAAATCCCCTCTGAAGCCCCAGGGATATCTTTTATTCTAAGAGAGCACAGAAAACAAACGCTTTAATTCAGAGTCAAATTTCTGGTTTTGGCACATGTTGTGACCCACTGGTTAGCCGTCTCTAGACCAGCGCCATCTCTTACTTCCTACAACAACCGTAGCTGGGTTCCATGTCCACACTTGTAGAGCCAGATCTGGTTATAGCATGGAAAAACCAGTGTCAGTGGAAAGAAAGCTATCTTAGAGGCTTTACCATATTCACAAACTTGTGCTCAATAACTTTAACATATTTGGTTTAGCAATGCCTTAAGAAAGGCAGTGTGAACCAAAATGAAACAAATAATTAAATCTTCTGTTCCATTGTTGGCACTTAGAATACTAAATAAGATCACTTCAGAAATATTTGTAAACTAATATAGTGAATGTTTCCTTCTTTTCTTATGTGGTAACTTGCCTCCTGTTTTCCAACATATATTAAAGGTGAGAATTTTGTCCTACAATATCCACGCTTACCTTTTATAGAGATAGAAATATTACCCAGGTACTTGCTCACCCAGAGCACAACCTTTCTTGCAGTTATTTGTGGCTGTGTGACGAGATTCTGGCCAACAGAATTTAAGAAGAAATGTTACATGGCAGCTCTGAGAAACCGTTTTGGAGGTATTCTTGGCTCTTAGTTCCTTTTCAAGGTGTCATTTGTTCCTGGTCTTTTTTTCCTTATAGCCTCATGCACCCTGTTGCCCAGATTGGGGCGGCTGCTTTGTACAAAACAAATGCTCCATGCTATACAGGCTGGCAGAGCTGCAAGTGAGGAGCTGCCTAGGTCTCTGGGACATCTGTAAAAGTCACCATATCCACCTGTTTTTTCAAAATTTTATGTAGCAAAACATTTAAACCTTTCTACTTATTATTTGGAGGTTTTAATTGTTCTTACTCAGGACTAATTAGAACTATACATTTGTTTGTTTGTTTTACATTACTGGGGATTAAATCCAGGGTCTTTACTCTGAGCTACATCCCTGGCCTTTTTTTTTTTTAATTTTGAGACAGGAACTCCTGAAATCACCAAGCTTGTGACCTTCCTGACTCATACACCTTTAATAATCACCTTATTTTGCGAGACCTTGTACTAACTTAGGTTAGTCCTCCCTCAACTAATGATTGCAACATCTTAGCTAATAGCCTGTGGGATTTAACTGATGGATGACGTAAAATTCACATCCTAATGCCCATCCACCAGGAAGAGATAAGAGAATAGGAGGAAACTCTCTCTGTGGCTGGCTCCCTGTGGCACAGTGTTGTGGAGAGATTACTGTTGAACGCTGAAGATCTGGACTGCAACCCTGATGCTTGTGAATATCTATTTCCTCTTTCCACAATGGATCACCCATCTTCCCTCCTCAAAAGTTCTCCTGCGAGGCCAAAAGAAATAATCGGTGTAATCCAAATGTAACATTATTGTTATGAAATATATCAAAAGAGTAAGATAGTAAAGCTTTATTCAGGAAAAACAACATGGCAGGAATTAGACCTTGTAAAGGTGGCAAAATTAGGCTCAATAAATATCAAGCCAAGTATGTTTCATAAATCCCGATACTTCAAAAACAATGAAGCAACACAATTGGGACAAAAAACAAGAATGCAAGAGTAACAACTTACAAATTCAAAATCAAATAAACTTCACCTTTCAATCAACAGAGGCAGAATGATGGCTTAAGAATTAGGTGCCATAAAGATTTTTTTTTCTTTTTTTTGGGGGGGGGTACCAGGAATCAAACTCAGGACCTCAAATTTGCCAAGTAGGCACTGTGCCACTGAGCTGTATTCCCTGGCCCCAAGATTTTTTAAAGTGTGCTTTATTTACATTTTAACTTTTCTCTTGTACTTTCCCCTTGGTGTTGGAAACACCAAGTATGTGAACATTCTTTTCTGGGGGGGGCGGGGTACAGTGAACATTCTAATGAGAAAAGAATTCATTTGAATTGACAGAAAGAACAGAAAAGAAAAATAGAACAGTAGTAAAGCAAATCAAGTTTATAAATCAAATGAGACTTCATAGGTGATTGGGTTTGTTTTTTTTTTTAATCTCCCACCAAATAAGATAACAGTGTCTAGTCTCTGGTGCAGAATTAGGATTCCAGTGGCAGCCAACACTTACTTGACAAAGGCTTAATGGGGAGCACAGTACATCTTGAGAATTTCATTTTCTTGATCAACAGCTGGCCAAGCCGGAGCCTCAGGAAGCATCTGCCCACAGTTTGCTGATTGCTACCATGCACATACATCAGCAGAATTATTGGGAGTATTTGAAAGTGGAAGTAACCTCATCCAGCTAGATTCCCCAAAGCAGCTAATAAAATGATTTGTAGCCACTTCAATTGTATGGTGATTCTGTAGCAGAAAAAAATCCCGTCTTTGCTTGCTTGCTGTTTCTCAGCATTTTAAAATCCTCATGTCTCGCCTATGAATCAGTTCTGCTTTTGCTGACCCTTTTCCCACCACTGTCTGTTTCTTCACGTGGAAGCCATGTGCTCTGACAAGCTGCACAGGTCAGTAAGGATGTGTGAAGAAACGTTCTGAAAAATAGAAACCCTCCCTGCTTCAAGTTCATCCTTACAAAAATTCACACAGGTTACTTTACCAAAACTATCTTTCTTATAAAATTTCCTGAACAGAAGAAAATAATTTAGTAACATTTTATTTGGTGGATGAATGTGTACTCATTTTATTCCATAATTATACATTTAGCTTAAACATAGGAACTCGTATTCCTTGTACTGATATGAACATGACACTTCAGTCGTTTCGATAATCTGTGCACAAGAAAAACCCAGATCCCAGCTGTGCCCAAGCCTCTCCCTGAATGAAAATTCTCAATGATAAATAGTAATGACATGCCCTGATGAGAATATTTAGTATTCTTTGTGTCTATGCAGAAAAAGCCTTTGACAAAATCCAATATTTTTTTAAGTTAAAAACACTGAAGCAAATAGGTGTAGAAGGACCTTATCTCAATCTGATAAAAGCCATTTATTGCAAAGCTACTGCCAGCATCACTTTAAATGGGAAAACACTGAAAGCTATCACTCTAAAATCAAAGGATGTCTGCTATCACCACCTCTGTTCAACATAGTCCTCGAAACATTATCAAGAGCAATTAGACAAAAAGAAAAAAAAGAAAAAAGGTATGCACAGGAAAGGAAGAAGTCTAATTATCATTATTTGCAGATGACCTGATCCTTTACATAGAAAACTCAAAAAATCCACCAAAAGACCCCTAGACATAATAGCCAAATTCAGCCATGTAGCAGGATATGGAGTTAAACAGACAAAAATCAATAGATTTCCTGTAATCCAATAATGAACTCACTGAGAAAGGAATTAGAAAAAAAATAATATTCTTAATAGCACCAAGATAAATTGCCTAGAAATTAACCTAAGGAAGTGAAAGTCCTCAGTGACACAAATTAAGGTACTCAGAAAAAGGAAATTTAAAAAAAAATCAGGAAATGAAAGTGTATTTTTTTGTCCATGGATAGGCAGAACCAATACAGTCAAAATGGACACACATATCCCAAAATTGATACCTGGATTTAATGCAGTCACAATCAAAATTCCAACAGCACTCTTTACAATCCTAAAATTCATTCAGAACCAGAAGAAACTCAGAATACCAGATGCAATCTTGGGGGAAAAGAGCAAAACAGGAGGCATCACAGTCTCAGACTTGAAGTTATATTTCAAAGTTACAGTGATAAAAATAGCATTTGCATAATATTGGCAAAAAATAGACATGAATATCAGTGAACAAAACAGAGGATGCAGAAACAACCCCAAACACAATCAACTAGTTTATCTTTGACAAAGAGGCCAAAAACATACACAGGAGGAAAGACAGCCTCTTTGATTAATAGCACTGAGAAAACTACCCACATACAAAAGGTAGAATCTAGACCCACGTCTCTCACCACACATTAAATTATTATCAAAATAGGCCAAAGAACTAAATGTTTCTGCTGAAAGATAAAATAGGTGGAACTCTCTTGAAGACATAGTCATAGGCAAGGACTTTCTGAACAGAACTCTGGTTTCATAGTGTAAGAATCAAAATGTTAATCTTTATGAAAAATGGTACTGGCAGTTTAATAAAAGATTGTGAGGTTTTTTTAATCTTTTATTATTTTCTTCTATTTGTTTTTGGTTTTATTCTTTTATTTTTAATTTCTCAAGGAAAGATATGAGGGTATTTCATGACTTTCTTCTTTTCTAATAAATGTATTTGGTGTTAAAATAATAATTTTTTAAAAGTCAAAAAGCTTCCATACAGCAAAAGAAACAATTGTAAAGTGAAAATACACCCTATAGAATGGGAAAAAAATTTGCCAGCTATTCCTCAAGTGACTGATACCTGGAATATATAAGGAACTCAAGAGATTAGATCCTCACAAAGTAAAAGACCAAATCAAATAACGGACACCTAAAATATGCACACACTACTTCACAGTAGTAGTGCCACTGGCTAATAAATACATGTAAGAAATGTGCAGCATCACTGGCCATTGGAGAATGCAAATTAAAACAACAATGAGGTTGTCAGCCTGTTAGATCAATAAAATACACATTGATTCAGAAGAGTCCATCCATCTGAAGAAAGAATGGCTATCATCAAGAAATCAACTAGTAGCAAATGCTGCTGAGGCTGCAGCAAAAAACAAATTTTTCTCCATTGTTGGTAGGAATGTAAACTAGTGCAACCGCTATGGAAATCTGAATGGAGATTCTGCAAAAACTAAAACTAAAAATTCCATTTGGCCTAGCTATTCCTCTTCCAGGTATCATCTTGAAAGATTTAAAGTCATCATATTATAGTGATACCTGCATACCCTGTCTATAGCATTACAATTTATAACAGCTAAATTTTGGAAGCAGCCTACATGTCCATCAATATAGATGAATGGATAAAGAAAATATAGTATTTACACACAATGGAATACTACTGTACCATAAAGAAAGTAAGCTTTAGTCATTTGTAGAAAAATAGATGCACCTTGAGACCATAATATTAAGTGAAATAAATCAAACACATAATATCACATGGTTTCTTTTATATGAGAAACCCAAAATGTAAGTAAAGAGTAAAGTAAAAAGTAGATCATAGAAACTAGGGAGATAGAACTTTCTCAAATGGGGAGAAGATCAAGAGATGGAGAAGAGGAGGACAGAGAAAGGGAACAAAAAAGGATTTAAAATGTGTTACGTATGTGCACCAACTCCACATGAGCAATGTGAACACTATATACTACTGACATGTACTTATAAAAGTTATAAAAGGTGTAAAATAAATAGGATTTAATATACAAAAAGTTATCTGTCTCTAGAAGTGTGCAGTGGTAGCTACATACCACAAGACAAGTGCCTTCTCCTGTGTGGAGCACAGGTACCAAGAAAGCAGTTGTCTAGCACAGCTTGCTGTTTGCTTGCTTGCATTTTGCAGAATTCACATGTGGCCTGATGCTCTTCTCATCAGCACTCCAAATAGTTATCAACTGAAAATGAACTCTTTCATTTTTATCAGTTAAACCCTTTTTCTTTTCTCTGTGTGTATGTGTGCATGTCCTAGCCCACAGATTCAGATCTTCCAAGTACCCTAAAATCCCCTAAGAAAGAGAATAAATTAATAGGAAACTAGCATTTTACATAAAAAGTAGCCATCTCAAGATCAACCCATTCCCACCCACTCAAACATATGAAGATTTTTAAATTTTTGGCTAAGCAAGTGAAGAAAGCTTGGGAGACTTTCTGGCTTCCGCACCACATTAAACTCTTTAAAATTGTAGTCAGAATAAACTTAGAAACCATCCTAAAATTTTTGATGTGCTTTTAAAATTATCATAATTTGAACCAGTAACCAGCCTGCCGCCCTGGTAAGTGACTGTGGTCTGGCAAGCTGCGGCCACCCCAGGGTGGGGAAACAAGAAGTAACAGTGTTTCCTGAGATCTGCGCCATGTTGGAACTTAGGGTGCTGAGCCAACCAGCAACCAGCCTGCTGCCTACCGGGGCGCGGGCTTAGAATCAAACATACTATATATATCCCTGCCCCCACTAACAATCGGGATCCAGGGATCTGGGTATCTCTTGGGAGGTGACCATATGTGGTACAGCAAGTGTGGGGAGTTTACTTCTACTATCTCTGAAGGCAGATATTTTTGTCACCATTTTGCTTTGTTTTGATTAACGGTGTTGCTCTATTCAATATTCTGTTTTGATGTGTTCTATAATGTTGTGTATTTCTTTTGATTTTGCTATACCTAATAGAAGAACAACTATTTTGAAGATAACGAGATATACAATGGTGCCTATTATTGTTGTCCTGGTGACCTGCTGTGATGTTCTGTGCCAATTTCACTATACTGTCTCAATTGGCTTTATTCCATCCTGTTTTGTTGTATATTACTACCTCCAAGTTAATGAAAATTAAATAAAATAAAATAATAGAACATGAGAAAACAAGGCAACAAAATACCTCCAAAAGCTCCCAACTCCATCAAAGCTGATCCATGTGACATGGATGATGAGAAACTCAAAAACAAAACAACAGAATTATATAAGGTGATTAAAAAGGAAATAACAACAACAAAACAGATCAATAAGGTACTGAGCAAGCTGAAACATGATATAACTAAACAGATAATGTACTTAAAAAGCAAAATGAGGAAAAGAAAATGTGCTAAAGGATATCACAGCATGTATGTTTAAGTGTGTAGGATTGATAACCATATTACCAAGTTTTTATTGGATCGTTGAACAGAACTGTTTACAGCCTCTCTGTTTGTTCACTTTGTATGCCCTTATTTTGTAACATGAACAATTCTAAGAAGACAATATGTAATTTATCAAGTAGTGGTTTTTAATGTTTTTTTTGAAATTCTGTATTATTTCTACCCTTTTTTCTGTTTTGCTTTTTTCTCTTTAAATAAAATTTAAAATATATATATATAATTATCATAATTTTCATACAAAGAATTTCCAAAGTAATTGATATATCATTTTTAAAAGTTGCACGCATAAACCTGCAGCTGAATGTAATTATCCATGAGACAATGAATCCAAGTCACATGTGATATAAATTGATTCACTAAGGGGCAGGAAGATTGTGTCCTTGGGGAATAGCTGGCTATTCACATTAGACTAACTGGCTCTCTTCCTGATGTTTTAGTTAAGGAAGTAAGACTTTAGTAGACTTTACCAAAAAACTTCAGATCTACTGCCTCTTTAACAAGTTTTAGTATATCCTACACACATACTTGTTTTCCTATTTTTGCTTACTTTCTTCCCATATACAGTACTGAGTTGTATATAGATACTGAGTTACATGCTTTATATGCATATTTTCATTTATTTCTCCTAACAAACCTGTAAGCTAGTCTCCTATTTTTCTGATTTTTATAAAACATGACTTATAGAAGCCACCTATTAATCACAATAAAAACTAATACTTGTTAAGTGCTTGCTATATGGTAGACATTGTTCAAAATTCTCTACATAAATATTGATTGATCCCTGCAATGGTTTTATCAGGTAAAAACACTGATTTTACAGATTTGGAGAATGAGGAGCACAGCACTCAAGTAACTTACATAAAGGTATCCGTTTGATCTTAACCTTGTACAAACTAGACTCCAGTTTGCCCAATGCCAGGACCTCTGCACTCAACTGCCATATTATACTGACTACTTTACACCCAAATCATACTTTTTTGCACTGCTCTCACTAACTCCCACGTGTATTTTCTACAGTATTCAAACCCTTCCAGAGAGCAATGGATAACCGTGGCAGGAGTTGATTTCACTAGAGGCAATGATCTCTAAAGGAAATCTGTTACTGTCACAGCACACTATTAGCACAGATGCCCTGTCTGTTAGCACCCTGTGGATTCAAACCTTCACTATAAGCACTGCTTACAGCCTCAAGGTAAACAGGCCACTTCATAACTGTAGTCTGTTGAATGAATAAAATAAATATCAATTCAGTCTTTATCATTCTATTTCTTCTTCTCTGCAATTTTTCTCAACTATAGTCTAAATCACAGAACGTGTGGCATGAGAGGATCCTTAGAAATCAACTAATCTATATCTTCTATTTTATTTGAGAATTGCTTGCTTTTTCCATAGTTTTAAGCATACATTTATGAAAGGGTAAAGAACAAAAACCCATGAAAAAGAAATACACCAATAGCAAAGAAAACACATGTGTGAATGGTAAGCATGTGTGTGTGTGTGCGTGTGTGTGCGTGTGCAAAGTGAATGCCAAAATTATACAGCTAGCTGGAACCAAGCCTGGATGGAAAACTCAGTTCTGACAGCCCAACATCACATCCATCATACATGCAGCTTCCTTAATCACAGGTGTTCAATCCAGAAACATCTCTTTCAGTCTATCCATCCCAGGTGCTCAAGACACACTGCCTGGTCCAGAACTATTCAAAAAAGAGCCTCCTTCAGGCTAAACCATCATGGCTGGAGGGGAGGCATGACTCCTCTCCTTCTGCGCATTTTAAGTTTGTTGGCAGGTCCTATAAATTAGACTTTAAAAATGACAGATGAACAAGAGAAAAGGTATACCGCTTTATTTAACACAGGTATTATGTGACACAGGAGAATTCAAAAGGAAATAAAGACCAGATGGAACATTAAGTCTCAGCATTTCTATACTAAGTTTGATGGAGAGACAAAAGTCGTGCAGAAATGTGGTGTGATGAAGAGCTCTGAGCTGGGAGAAATTTAACAACCTGTTCATTCAGGTTCTTGGTGTCCCTCCATTCCTGTAGGAAAGGGCAATCTTTGCCTTTGGGGATCAGAAGGTTACCCTCACATAAGAGTCTTAGGATCTGCTATTCAGAGAATGAGCACCATTCCTCTAATCTCTTTCAGTTAAAATGTTCAATGTGCCAAGGTGCCATATATTGGGCTATCATGTTCTGTATCCCATCATAAAATGGCTATAGATTCAGGTGGACCTCTGACTGCTACACCCAGCTTTTTAGTATTCCTACCATCTGCCCTCTAATAAAGGCCATGTTTGCAAATTGTGCTCCTTTTGCATATATTAAAAACTCTCACAAAAGCTTTTCTACATCCAAAATTGATTGAAGCACAGAACAGTAAAATCTCCTTTTCAAGACCTACAACATAACATGAACATAGGAAAGACTCTAAGAAGCTAGGAAAAGAAAACATTCTAAGTCTGAAACAGAAAGTTTTTATTCTTTTTCTAAATAAACACCCAATTTCTTTGAGAAATTATTCAAGACATACTAGATTAGATAATTAAAAGCCCCATGTGGTCATAGGTGGGGCTTTTTTAGAGAATATGATGCTGGGATTAAGGGTGTGTGAATACTAAATCAGTCCACTGATTGCTTGGTTCCACCCTAATCCTGGAAGCCCAGATACAATACAAAAGGTGCAAAAAGATGCTATTAAGGTCACTTATTGCTTTTGCTACCTTCGGGGTGCAATGGACCTATTCTCTTCTGCAACACCCTTCTGCTAAGTGGCACTCTGCCATGGAGCTAGCCAACTATGGACTGAAACCACTATAAACTGTGATCTAAACAAACAATTCCCCCTTTATCCTCAGGTGTTGAGTATTTTGTCTCAGTAATGAGAAAAATAACTAAGACAAATGGTCAAATGTTATCTACAAAATTTCTGACCATTGTGATAAATCCATTCTTACTGAATCTATATCAGAAATCTAGAGAGACCCGAGGAAATCCTGGCCTCTCTCTACAAAGACTTCTACTAAAGCTGCCTTCAAAGTAGGGAAAACTGAACACAGAGGGAAAAAAGATTTTGTGCCCTCTACTTGCCTTCTGTTTTTAATGACTATTAGTTTCATAATCCATCGAAAGCACTTCTCCATGTGGGTCCTGGGAGGAGAAACAAGAAGCCAATTCACACTTCCCATGAGTCGGTGAAAGCCATGCAGGTCCCGGGAGGAGAAACAATAGCCAATTTGCCCTTCCCATGAGCCAGCCAGTGTGCCAGGTGGGAGACAAGAACAATCACCCCCATCCCCCACACCTCCACCCCCATAAGCAACCTGCTGATTTGGAGAAACACAAGCTGAACTGATAGCAAATGAGGTACAAAAACAACTTAATGCTTGCATTGTTTGATTGACTTTGTAGACCTAAAGCCAGTAGTCTGAGCATCTATTTAGAGGATAACAACATGCAATACAGCAAATATAGGGGATTTCCTTTTGTCTTGTTTTTGAAATCCAATATTACTCTCACTGTTTTGCTTTGTTATATTTTATTGTTTTATTTTATGCAATGTTCTGTTTTGATTCATTTCATTCTGTTCTTGTTTTGTTTGATTTTATTATGTCTGATGATATGGGCAGCAATTTTGAAGATAATAAGAGGCATTATGGTAGCCATTGTTGATTTCCTATTACCCTGTTTTGAAGTCCTGTATCACTTTCATTCTTTTGTTTTGATTGGCTTTATTCTATTTTATTTTGTTTGGTTTTAGTCTCTTTAAAATAATTTTTAAAAAATTAGGAAGTAGCTATAGTTTTAAATTAATTTTACTTTCAGTTAGAGACCAATTATAACCCAGGTTGCTTTAACTAAATAACAAACAAAAAGCATTTTCATTCACTGTTGTTCTCTATACTCTGTTCTTCATCTGGGACCAACTATGGGTAGGAACCCAAATTCACATCTAAGGCCTTCTCAGCCAGAGTCACAATGACTAAAATTGCTTTCCTTCTTCTTGAGTGAATTCTGTACTTCTCAATTTATGAAATATCCAATTATTCAAAAGTGATATTGCATTTAAATTCATATTAAGCATGTTCAAGAATTCATTTATGAGACCAATGTCATATGTAGAATACATCTTGTTTCTTTATGTGGCCATAATATGATCGTTTGTTTACACATCTTGCAACTAATTGTTGAGTAACCACTTTGTAACAGGTCTCATTCTAAATGTTGAGATTATAAAGAGAAAAATAAATTCTTGCCCTCTGTAAGTTTATAGTATAATTCAGAAAGACATAAATATAAATAATGACTCAAAAAGAATAGTAAGATATATAATGTTGAAGTGTATCATGTACCAAAGAAATAAAAATGAAGGCAGCATTCATTCACACTGGATCTAAGGATACTTCCTAGAAGAGGAAAGAGTTAAATTTGAGAGAATAGAATTTAGAAAAGTAAAAACAAGAACAAAGGACTTGGCATGTTTGAAGGTTGAAGAGAAAAAGGCATAGCCAAAATTAAACAAATGTTAGATCAGAGCATATCACTTTTGTGTGATAAGATAGACACTGTGCAAATCAAAGTAACTACGAAATGATCTGTAACTTGTAGAGATTGGAGTTTTATGGGAGAGAAGTTTATGTGTAGGTACATGATAATACAAAATGGCATTTGTTGTGACAGCACATAAGCAAAATGCTCTAGTGATTCTACCAAACTCACCAGAATACAATTAAATACACTCAGTGAGTTAGCAAAACAGCCAAGCTTTCAGATGAAGTGCTTCTTTATATGAAAAGGATTGCTCAGACGTCAGAAAAGCAGCCAGCACCCTTTCTGAGCCGTGTTGTGTAACTCTGACCACACTACTTACAACCATAGAATGATACAAGTCACACTCACAGGTGTTAATCTTCATAACAACATATACAGTTGATTCTACCGTTATTTCCACTTTGCAGCTAAGGAAAGAGAAGTAACGTGTCTAAAACAAATGACAACAGTGTCGCTGACAAGCCTAAGAACCCAGGTACCTAAATCCCCACAGTGAGCAAGATGAGGAATCAGGGGTCTAAACAGTGAAGTGATTTGTCAAAGGTTAGAAATTAGCAGATCTGCTGCTTTATCCATGGATGCAAGCGAAGTGTGTAAGGTAAAGCACAGTACCAACGTTGCAGTACTTAAACCAGCAAATATACTTAATAGAACTCCAACAAAAATCTTGACATTCTTCCCTGCTGAGGTTCTGAGCACAGTTCCAAGATCTCCAGCCATGACCTACACATCATTTAGTAAAATAACTTTGTAAATAATTTTCTGATTTACCAATACTAAAAACATGATAGGTTTTTCTTTTTCTCTGATACAGAATTGGAGCTGGAAAGAAAGAGAAAGCAGAAGCCAGGCTGTTAGCCAGAGCCACAGAGCTGTACACCTGTCTATTCCACCATTTCCTTGAGCAAGAACTTAGTCTTCTTTGGACTCGGTTCATCTTTAGTGTAAAGACAATAATCAATAGATTCAGGATTCTGAATAAGTACCTGTGATAATACCCATGTAAATCAAAGTCCCTAGCACACACATAGTAAGGCTCAAAGTTGTTTATCTTTCTTTGTTTTTCTATCTCAGGTCTATGGAAGAAAATTTTTCCTAAAACTTACTTTAATAGGGAGATAGAGCTTTTGCAAATGAAAAGAGCATGTAGAGATTGAGAGGGGAAGGGAAGTGGAAGTCCAAAGAATTACATGCATTGTGGAGAGTTGGTATAGCTCTATAATATTACTATAATGCATGTAATCATTATGTACTACGAACATGTACCAATAAAGTTTAAAATTTTTAAATTTATTGTAAGAGTCACTGTTGTAGCGGTGGATACATGTCACTGAACATTTGTCAGTATCCACAGAATGTACAACACAAATGATGAACCACGTCATGTACACTAAGGTGCTAATTCATAACAATAGGCTCACACATTGTGATAAATATACCACACTCAGCAAAGCATTAATAACAGTGGTATCTAGGGCTCAGGGGGTGAGGAGGTATGTCAGAATGCTACACTTTCCATTCATTATCCATTGAGCCATCTTTTGATGTGTGTCTTGAGTTAGGTTGAATCAATTTACCTGTGATCCCCAGGCAAAGCCAAAATACTTCCCCATACAGCAGTGCAGGCTGTCAGCAACAAAAAAGAGATAAGACAACCACAGTAGGGTCCCATTCATCACACTTGCCGGTATTGAAGGGAATGGGCCTAATTTATACCTCCATCCTTTCTTGGGATGTGCGTATCCTCAGCTACTCAAGTGCCATAAGGTCTCACTGGCTCACAGGACACTTCTCCATCTTGAGGTCCCACATAGAAACACATCTTGTGTGTGTGTGTGTGTGTGTGTGTGTGTGTGATTTGTGTTCTGCTCCCATGCTCGTGTCTTAACAGAGTTGTTCACCAAGCCTAATGGCATTAAGAAATGTGAAGAAAAAAATAAAGAAGAAGAAATGTGAAGCTTGCTTAGAAACTGCAAAGGTCAGTGCATCAGAGAAATCTTTTAAAAGAAAAAACAGAGTACTTAAGCAGTCTTGGCACAAACACTTTCTTGGAGTCTCCCAAGACACCCAAAAACATCTATGTTCAAAATGTTAGTTTATAGTCTGTCTAGAAGTAGGAACATATTTATTCTAGATACAATGTCCAGACTAGCTAGTAAATATTATTCAAACTGTGATGCTCCTGAAAATTGCATGAGCTCATCAAGGTGGAAGGTACTTCTGCGAGATATATCAGTGCTGTACCTTGCTTACCCAAAGTATCAAGACAACCCTAATGGGGTTTGCTCTTTCAGTGCACCACGGCAAGGCAGGATGTATGCTGTAAGCTTGCTTCAGGTCACAGTGTGAATGGCGCCCCCGGAGATCGGTGGTGTGGTGGCTCACAGGTAGAGCAAAAGTATTGGCTGCAAAGAAGACAACACTGTCATAGCGTCAGTCCTACTCCACTGCCCCAGAAGGGAGCAAACAGTCCTGAGAGAGCTTATGAGAGAATTCGCACTGTTAACAAGGATGGGAAACCCACCACGAAGAAAAAGTTACTTCTACAGCCCCTCAAACTAGTGGGTCCGTCACTAGCTTCATAGTACAATGGTCCATGCACCATTTTTAGAGAGTTTGGGGCAGGGTGGAGAAAGGTAGTAGATGCAGGACTGGGGATGTGACCTCCAAGATCAGCATGGGAGGAAACTAAAGGCACCACCCCATGTGGTGATTGGGGAGGGCTGGGAGGAGAGGAGATAGAATGGCCCAGACAGAGCGGGGCCGATGCTCCGGCAGTAAGGAAGGTAGCCCCGAACCTGGCATCACGAGGGAACATTTTAGTGAGACCCTATAGGCAACCATGCCTAGGAAGACAGTCACATGCGTAAGGTATACATAAAAAGTAAGTGATTCCTGAATAAGCAACTTGTCAGAAAGAAATCAAAGTATAAAATGAATGAAACGACCATGAAAATTTAACTACAAATTTGTGTTATAACTTTGTTCGTTTTAATTTTATCCCTTACTGTGAATTGTGTATGTGTGTTTGTGCAGTGGGATGAACTTGGGGTCTTCACACTAAGCTACACTTTCAACCCTTTTCATTGCTGAGACAAGGCCTTGCTCCGAGCCCAGGGTGGCCTCAAACCTGCCGCCCTCCGAGGAGCTGAGAATTACAGGCACTGCTGCTGTGCCTAGCACTTGGCTTTGAATCTTCAAAGGCAAGTGTAAGTATATATGTTATGGTAATATATTTTATTGTTCACAAGGCTAATGTTTTTCCTAGCTTTTTCTCACAGTATTGTATTTTAAGATTAAAAAAAAGAAGAAGAAGAAGAAGTGGGGTATATTTGGGATTAGGTAAGGAGCAATAACTCTCCCTAAAATTATTACTTACAAAATCAGTTTTGATAAAATTAGAGGGGAATTTGAGGCTATATGCTTCATCATCTGTTGCAAAGCAGAAAACTTCAAAGCTCCTGGTCTAAAACTTAAAAATAGCACGCATCCTTTCAAAGTATAAATCCTATGTCCTTATTTGCCACTTGTTTTTTATTGATTCTTAATGAGACAATGGCCACTACCACAGCCCTTACTTTAACACTATAACATGGTCCTTGTCCTTTGTCCATGGGATTCCTTCCCACTACGGGCAGTCTTCAGCTTGGCATAAGCAATCTGGCCATTTCTACTAAAGAACAAAAAACAAAGATCAATCTTTGAAGCAACAAAAGGATTTAATTCCTTTTTTAAATAAAATAAATTTTCTTATATTAAGAGAAAGCATAACAACATTGCATATCTGTATCATAATCTTTAGCCTATCTGTCCCTTTGTAGTCAGACTTTGTTTAAGCATATGAGCTAAGGATAAGTCCTGGCTAAAATGTTTACTTTTTGAAAACTTTAGTATCTATGGAAAGACCCTCAATAAACAATATAAATAAATAGGTTATTTAACCTTTCTAAGTCTTCATCATTTGTACAATTCAGGTTCATAGTATTCACTTCATAGGGCAGTTATGAAGAGTTTCTGCTATTTTTTTAATTAACAGAAAGATTCAACAACCCTTGCTCCTGGCACATGTGGTTCCTGACACTGTCTTCAAGACTTAGTTTTTCAAGTCTTGTTTTCAGAGCTCTCCAGACACAGCGGTAACAATTCAAACGGGAGTTTTTCAACACTGGACGTTCAGTGCCTGCATACCTGCTGCGAAATTCCAAGTGATCTCCAACCATGTCTCCAGCAGCTTGCAAGGTGTCATCATTTGCCTTTCTTAACATAGGCAAACACTAACACAGCGAAGTGATGGGGAGGACCCCAGAGTCCTCCTCCCAGTGTTTCTAATGGCCTATGACTTCCACGCACTATAAAAGGGCTGCCACCGAAGCAACTTACAAAGCTCCAGATCCGGAAATGTCTCTTTATTGGTGTAAATGAAAACCAATAGTTCCCAGTAAAGCAATTCAGCAAGCATCAATGAGTGAGGTCATATAACCTCTGTGTGCACCGCACAGCACACACTGCTCCCTTCTGATTGGAACAGTAAAATCAGCACCACACAAGCTTTATGGTCAAATGAGAAAGATAAAAGATAAAATGGGTTCCATCTGGGGCTTTTAAACAGTTCCATAAAAGTACAAAGCTGGCCCATATCCCTGCCTGAGAAAGTTTACCTGTGATCACACTCGGTAGCTAAAATCTAAATCCAGAGCATATTATGAATGGATTTTTAAAATGTGAGGTTTTAGATTGTGTATGTGTGTGTGTGTGTGCGCGCGCGTGCGTACAGGTTTTACTGCAGTGCTGTTTTAATAATTTGGAAGATCAGTTGACACTAGGCGGAGGAGGAGGAGGTAGTGTTGACATAGACACACGGTGAACAGGAAATGAATGAGACATAAAAAGCTCTTTAAAATCCGTGTCATTCTCCTAAATCACCTTTAAAAGACCTCTTAATTAGCAACTTCTTTTTTTTAATCAATCCAAAATTTCAAGGGCCTTAAGACATTAGCTACTTACCATATTTAAGTAAAATCATGTAGTTTCATTCTCATCTCTGTGAATGTAGATACTAAGATAGCAGAGGTGACATTCAGGACATTCAAGTTACTGAGCCATGACAGGTGATGAGCAAAAGTATGTTTTCTTTAAAATGCAACAATTTTTCAAAGAAAATGAAAAGAAAGTAAGAATAGTGAAAAGTGAAGAAACCAAGAAAAGAGACAATTAGGCTTAAAATTTGAAATGGGTTATTTACTGTTAGGGAACTGGTCATTACATCCCAGTACTTTAAATGACCATGAATTTACATTAAAAAGACTGTCATATTGTTCCTGCCCTCACTGAAGTCCTTCCTACTTGATTAAGGCCTTGGGAAAGGCCACCTTCAGGATGACCTGTGAGTGGCTCATCTCCTTTGGAAAAATTTCCTTCCTGCCACTGCAAAAGATCATATTTTATTTGTAGGACATTTGCCACACCCTCTCTGGAAGCACTGATTTGCTTATATGTTTTGAAGGAAAAAGGACAAAACTGTTGCATTCAACATGTGGATCAAAAAGTAAAAAAAAAACAAAACAAAAAAAAAACCCAATAACTGTGACTTTAGTATTCTTGTCAAAACCAGAACACATTGGTATGTTTGAGTTCTTCCCGTTAGAATTTGGACATTTCTAAGACCCTGGTTTATAGAAACAGTGTGACTAGTTTGTTCTTTAAAAAGAAATGGAGGGGTTAGCGTTTCTGTTGCAACAGCAAACAGAAACACTTAAATGACACCCAAGATTTGGAGGCAGATTTACATACTTCAACAGACACTAATCAGTATCATTCCCAGAGTATCATGCTCTGATCTCTGGTGGTCTAGGGCTTATATGGAATAAGCAAGCAGGAAGTACAGAGGCAGAATGGCTTGTCAATTGGGGATTGGTTTATGCAAAATGCATCATAGCGACCAGCTATAAACATTATAGTGAACAGCCATTTCTAAGTGACAGAAACAACCGGAACTGGAACAGGAACTATTACCTAGGCAACTAAGAAACTGAAGTATACTGGCTGGGGATGGAGGGAGACATTTTCTGTTACACTCTTAAAAGAAGTATCTAAAGGCATACTTCATAGCTCTTTCTCTGACTCAACATTTACTTATAAATCCTCAAAAAAGATATACTAGACAAGGCTATTCAACTGACAGATCACACAAATCCAAGAAGGTGGATTGCTAGCACTGAGGGCACAGTCAAGATCCACAGCCTTGATAATCAAGGCTGGAATGATGGACAGAAGCCAATGCATTAGCTTTTAATAAGCAAAACTGTGTAACTCTATATTTCCAAAAATTAACTGCATATGTATAGGAGAAACAGCAGATCTGTTTTAGCAGCAGTTTATGCAAGGGGAGACAGAAAGAGAGAGATAGAGAGACAGAGAGAGAGAGAGAGAGAGAGAGACAGAGAGACAGAGACAGAGATACAAAGACAGAGACAGAGGAAAGGACTGAAATCAGGTATCTCAAGGAGGAGTGACTTTAGCCTGTGGTTCCAAAGTACAGAATCAAGAAGAAAGAGTGGAAATCTCAAATTACTTCCGGAAAGAAAATATTCCTTAGGTGCTGCCCACCAACAGTAAGGGTTGAGGTATAAACACAGGGCAGGGTTTTTAGTTTAGAGGAAAAAATGCAGATTATATGCTTTCCAGGATCCCTTTTAACTATAAGCCTGGATTTCCCTGCTTGATTGTCCCCTCCCACCTCCCCAGAATGATCTTGCATTGCTGCCCTCCTGGCCTTTGATGTGTTAGTCGAGCCAGACATCCCCCCCTTCCTTTCACACCGTGCGCTGCCCATGCCAGCTGCTGAGGCTTTGTGACCTTTGTAATCTGTGCTGTTCCATTGGTCATGAATAGACTTTTCCCACACCACCAGCCACCCCATTTGCCAGGCTAAATTCTATCCCTATCTTTCATGTCTCAACTTTCTACAAGTTTTATCTGACCACATAGAATTCTGCAATGCTGCACATCTGCAGGCATTTTATCATTTATTGTAGCTTTTTTTAATCTACATTTCCCCCAGTCTATAAGCTCCTTGAAGATAAAAATCATGACTATTTTGCTCACCCAAGTGTCTCTAGGGTGGATCATTGAGTCTTACACAGAGAATCTCAGAAGATATCAGTTGAGTGCCTGAACCAAAGCAAACATCAGATTTATAATGAAAAAAATGGTGGGAGAGAGAGAGAGAACAAGCTGTGTGTTTGAATATACGGTCTTTCCACTTGGTGATAGTACACAGGCTCACTATGGTTCAGCCAGGGGTTCTTCTCAAACATTTCCCCTTCAAGGCGAGTCTCTTGACACATGGAGTAAAATCTGGAGAAAAAAAAAAAGACTCATCCCTTTATGTATTTACCTGAAAGAACTATAAAAGTGTTAAATTCTGAGAATCAAGAAGAAATGAGGGCAGAAGGATTTTCACGCTGCCCTTGGTTCTCCACATGGAGTCACCTTAATAGTCTATGTGCATGGATCTGTTTCAGGCAACTCAAATGGTGAGAAAGAATCAAGTGAGAACTGGGCTGCTGATCAGAGCTCAAGGCCAAAGAAATGTGATAAGTACTGAGATCGGCTATACCTGAGAAATAGTATTGAGAAGAAAATTTATTATGTTTCTTTTTTTCTTTTCACCTATAAATTAGGTAACTTGCCATGTGTTTGCGTCTTTCCAACTTCTGCCCTATATTTGCCTTCTCCAAAAGAATTTATTGAGCGCTTATACATATTGCACCATGCGCAGACATCCAGTAAGTATTAACACCCTCGTTTTACCTCCAAGGAAGCTGGCAAACTTGTTAAGCTATAGAACCAAAGGATTTTGCAGCCCAGAGTTAGTACTTACTTGAAATGTATTTAAAGGCCATTCTTTTTTTTTTTCCTACTATACCTCTCTGATTTATCAGTCAGGATCTTGTATCAATGCTGTATTTTAGTTTCAAAATAATTACTAATGTTTATTAAATGAAACTGAACCTTCCTACCACGTTATAGAGAAACAGCAGGAAACTTCCTACCATATTACAGAGAAGAAAGTTTACATATTGTTGTTGCTGTGTTGCCTTTCTAAGCAGTAGAGTCACCTTTACGTAGGGAAGACAAATTGGGGCTATGAGAGGGTTTTGACAGGAAATGCCCCAAAACTTCAAAGTATTTGGATGTGTCTTCATCTAGAGACTTCTGTCCTTTCTGAAATGTCCCCGAGTGTATAATGATTTTGTTCCATAATTCACAAAAACTGATTTTTTTTTCCGCTAACCAAATGCGGAGCCCTTGGAAAGAAGATACCATGGTATAGAGCTCAAGCTCATGAGACAAAGATATGGCTCGCTAATTTTAAGAGAGGCATGCAGGGAGTGTTTGTAAGCACCGAGCAGCTGATGACACTTGATAGAACACAGAGATGAATCCCAGAGAGTTAGAACACCCAATGGAAGGCCTCCACACTGAGCCTTAGAGTACTTATCAGCCCCCGTCTTTATGAAACCAGATAGGAAAGTTGCAAGAACGAAGTTTAGAGTGAAAAGTGACATGTAAGCTTAGCAGCTTTTGGGTGACACACAAAAGGAGTATTTTGAGCATCATCTTTTAATACACGTTTCCAAATAACATCAAACCCATAAAAATAGGGCAGGATGAGGATGAAAATAAAAACTACTTTTATCTTCTCCTGTAAAAACTTAACAATGAGGGGTGAGGAACATTCAACTTAAAATATCAACTTAAAGTCTTAATCTAGGGCTGGTGCCGTGACGTCACAGTGAAGCACTGGCCTCCCTGTGCAAGGCCCTGGATTCAATCCCCAGCACAGGAAAAAAAAACATCCTGACTTCGTAAGATCCCTTTCTTGTCCTCTGATCAATAGTTTCCCACCCAAACACAGCATTTTCAGACAGCGTGAGGCTACATTTGCCAGAAAATCAGATAGATCTTTCATCTCTCAATGTCCAGATTTTAGAGTCCTTTGAAATAGGGTCCCATCTCGGCAGTAAGAGAAGCCATTTCACAGACAAAATACAATGCAGACAAGATTTCATTAGGGAGTGAGTTTTTTGATAGCTTTTGTGTTTCCCAGCCCCTCAAAGGCCTCTGTTTGAGCCTCTCACCTGGTTACACAAAAGCTGTGCAGTGACTTGAATGAAAGGGTCAGGTTGCAAGCTGTGCACTGTGGAAACCAACAAGCCTAGTTCAGACCACCCAGCTCTGCAAGAGGCAGCAACATCAGATCCAGACAAGATAAAGTGCTGCCCTCCCAAGTGACCTGGCCCAGAGAAACAGCCTTTCTAAGGAGTTACAGGATCCCCCGAGACAGAGGGCTGCATGTGCTGAAAAGGTGACATTCATCTGCTCAGTAAATGGGTGGTCTTGGCTCTTCGTAAGAGGCAGAAAACTTACTAGATATAACTTACATTTTTGAAGTAAAGTAGTAAACTAAGTCTTTGGGCCTGTCTGCACCCAAACCAAATACTAAAAAGATTCTATACTCTATTCTATTCTATCTGCATTTAAAAGACCATTGTGCAATATACCAGAGCTAGAAAGATACCCAAAGTCATTTAACCCATCTCATTTTACTGACAGAGGAAGTAAAGTTAATTAGGTGGTTCATGCAAGATTGGTTGGCAACAGCTAAGACTGGAACTGCCATAGAGACGAGGCCCTGTCCATACCATTCACATTGTTCATTTAGGAATCCTTAGAAACCAACACTGAGCCTGGCATGTAGCAGGTACCCCAAATTCTGGGAACAAGGAGAAAGAAGAAAGGAAATGGCTTTAAAATCCACTTCCTGGGTTTTTTTTCTACAACTACTAAATGCCATAAAATACAGAGATAGTATAGTAGCCGAGTTCTGGCTTTCAGATTTTGTTTAATGAGGACTTTCAAAGTGGTGGGTAAACCATTTCTGTTTCTTCTTTCCATGTTCCTTCAATCCCTCTTGGTCCAATATAAACTCAGTTTCTAGGGATAAGATTTCTCCTGACCTCTTCCAAGAAATTCAGTTACTCTAGCCCTGGGATCAGAGCGTTCCCAGAAGGCTGATAATTCAGTGGAACATCCCTGGATTTAAGTTGTCTAGGGCAAACATTGCCTAGCCATGGAGAGGGACAGTAGGTGAACAGCCAAAACCTGACAGCAAGGTAACAGGGTACCTCGGTACCTGTGTCCAATATGTTTTCTTACCCATGGGATTAGGAAGGCAGAGTTGGGCCACAAAAAGCACAAGGAAAAACAATGAGGTTGTTAAAAAGTCCTGGTTTGGAAGCCAAGAATGCAAAACCATGTTGCCTGTAAACTGTGTTTAACATCAGCTCAAAGTCAGGCTTATTATTTAGATTCAGGGTCTGGTGTTAACCAAATACTTGACAAGAATTTAACTGCCAAAGATAGTGTAGAGCAACACTGGAGTGTGGGGCCACCCACCTCAGAGTCACTGGTTCAGATTCCTGGCCCCATTTCGGGTCTAAAATCCTTTAGCGGAGGGGCCAGATATCTGCTTTTTCACCAAGCCCTTGGGATGTTCTTACCTACCTCAAATTTTGAGAATTGCTGGTGGAGAAAAGAAGCAATGGTAGTTAGCATTTTCCCAGAGTTACACAGCAAGCACTTTCATGGAGTGGAGGAAAGGTGGTGGGGCTAAGATGCAATTCTTCTGAACTAGAGCACAGAAGGACAGTCATTATCCAGAGCAGAAACCTGAAGAGCAGCTGAATCGCCAGGGTAATGTCTCCAGCAAGATTTCCAGCCTAGAAACAGCAGCCAGTCCCTGAAAATGCTCTTTTTAAGCTTTGTAATTCACACAAGACTGAACACATCAGTAAAGCAAAACAAAACACAGAAACTAAAATTAAGTGCCTTGAAAATGCTTTTAGTGACCTGGATGAAAATGGAAAGAAATGATTTTACTACAGCTCATGAGTCTTTAGGCCAAATCTCACTAATGAAGAGAAACTAAAAATCAGACAAAAACTTTCCAACAGTGTGATTTCTTTGCCTCCCCATCATCTCACTCCTAAAATATAGAAACCGAGCTTTTAAAGAATATACCCACTTACAACTAAATTAAAACAAAAGTATCTAGAAATCATTTCTAAATTTCTAGACTCATATCATAAACATATTATCTGTTCTGTTATTTTTTCCATCTCTTCCCTTTGCCATTTCTCTTAGCTGAGAAGAAACACTCTAACTTCGTGTCATTGGAAATATATTCGAAAGAGAAACAGAAATTCTGTTTTTGGCATTTGGCTGGTTAACAGTAAAACTGCCCACCTTCTGAGTTAACACAAAAATTAAACTTTTGCAAACTGCCTCTGTGAACTTTTTGCATTGTTACTCCGCATTAATGCACCAAGCAAACAGCCTGTCTGGCGTTCAGCTCACAGAACACTCACAGGATAAGAGGAATCACATAAAGCAGATACTTACAGGTAGTGGTTTTCCTTTCCAAGCCAAACAAGCTGGAAACCTTGGAACTGGCGAGCTGAATAAGAGTCACTGACCCAGTAATCTGGTTTAAAGGGTTAGAGAGGAAGGGGGAGGAAAAATATCCCAGGGAAGGAAGAGAGCTGAAATTCCAGTCTTTCAGGTCAGCTGAGTTTGAGTTTTCTTTGTACTAAAAATCCATTAACCCACACATCAGGGGAAAAAAAACCCTAGACAGAAGTTCACACACACACTCCACTCCATTTGCTGCTCTGCTCCAAGGCTGCTGCTGTGGCTTTGAAAACTTCCCGAGCGCCAAGCTTAAGGAATCCTCGTAGGAAAGACATGATCGGGATGCCTGCAACTGTTTGCGGGGAGCCCAAGCTCCCTGGCTGAGAGCCACTGCTTGCCCTTCCCTTCTACTGGTCGGTCCTCAGGGACAGGACAGTGCTTTTGTTAACAGGACGGTTGTTTCTCTTCCTAGCCTCTTCCCAGCTTCCTTTCTCACTATTAGTGATGTTCTAACTGCTCTGTCACTGGCTGAGCAGACACAGCCTTTCCCACTGGCAACACACACACACACACACACACACACACATGCGCGCGCACACACACACACGGATGCTCACACACACTAGACACAGTCACATACAGGAAAATACATTCACAGGAATGCACGCGCACACACACACACACACACACACACGTGTATGTTTGCTCACACGTGCTATCTACTCAGACACCCTCATCTAAACTTGCAGGACTCCTCCAATACAATTTTTGCCTGCATTTCTTTACTTCAAACAAATCCCCACTTTTTTATACTCAAATTCAGAGATGTCAAATGGGGAAGAGGGATTGGCCCCTTTTACCTTCCCTTATGGCATTTTAAGGAAGAAATAGACCAGTCTAGATTCTAGATGCCTCTTTTAAATACCACCTTAGCTCTTCATTTATAAAGCTTTTTATGTGTCTGGTTCCTTTCAAAACTCCACCAAGAAAATTCATTATTCAGATCTTATTTGCATACAGTTCATGATCACACCCGTTAACTATGCAATGAGTCAAGATCTGGCCCTTCAACAGGGATGCATGTAGCTGCTCTTTTCAATCTGTAAGAGAAAGTCTTTTCTTAACTGTTTAATAAAATGCTTCTCTGTGCTTCATCTCTACCAGAAAAAAAAAATCATGGCACACCATCTGCCTAACTTCTAAATTAGCCATAAATAAATTGGTATATCTTCTCACTTTGGGGGAACAGGTTATATTTGAGACTTCTGGCTAGTCTAAACCATACACCAAAACATAAGACACTGCACATGCAATTCAACCAGCACTGTGTTTTTCCCTAACAAGACTGCATGCCACACCCCCTTCTCAGAAGCAATGAGGGAAAGAGGAAAACAAAACAGAAGGGGAAAAAATTATACAACAAAGAAAGCAGAGGGAGGAAGGGTGGGAGGGAGTGGGGAAGGAAAGAAATTTAAAAATGTAAAAGAAGAGAAAAATATTTTTATGCCAAAAAACATGCTTCATGGATGGATACTTTGACAATGAAGGTAAAAACTTTCTCAAAGTCACTAAGGATGTAAAATCTTCAAGAGTCTTATCATTCATTCCAATTACTCTAAAAATAAAACTTGAAGAATCATTAAACCTTTTGTAAATAAATGAATACTATTAAAAACATAAGCACAAGTCATGTATTAATCTCGAAAGGCCACAAAATAAAGCCATAACAGATAAGAAACACAGTATAGGAGACTATTTTTTTCAAACTGAATTTTAAAACTACCCAGGTTTTGAATATCTCACCTGCAAATTAACGAAAACCATTCTAAGCAAAAAACAAACTTATTGCAACATAGTTCAAGATATCTGCAATAGACTGAAGGGAGGAGAATGAAAAAAAGTTATACACAGGTACAAATTCTCTATGATGAATATAATTATTATGTTTATCTAAAATGCACCAATAGAATCTGATAAAAATTAAAAAGAAATAATTTTTAAAAAGATATCTGAAGT